>PVIJ01019313.1:0-23897 GCA_004024925.1 Scalopus aquaticus
AACTTGCAAGTTTGGGGACCTCTGAGTGCCAGCGTGGTCTAGTGCTAAAAGCAGGTAATATATGTCACTATTTATTTGACCTGTCACCTCCTTACTAAAAGGTTGCCGCTTTAGATTTTGATACTTTAGTTGCTTAATTCATGTTTTCTAATCTGAGTGGTTACTGGAGAATGTGATGTTAAAATGAGGCATGACCCTTTGGGTGAAACCACTGAGTTGAGCAGATTAGGTTTGGGCCAGTGATTTACCAAGCAGAAGCCAAGGCCAGAATCTTGAAACTGGTATGGAAACTCCAGAGATCTCAGGTGCCACTTCAGTGCTTAAGATCAAGACAAGAGTGGACTAGGACTTAGAAAAGACAGCCTTCATGGCTAAAGGTCCTATGTGACTTCCCTACAAATTTTGTAAATGTCCTAAGTTAAAAAAAAAAAAAGTCTTATTGATTTCTTATCTCACCCCTGCAAGTACTCTTATTCCTCTTGGCAGGTGAGTTATTAAGGCAACCCCCCCCCCCAAATAGAAAGTACTTGCAAAATATTGCTAAATAATTGCAAATTGCCAAATGAACAAGTCAATAAGTATTTTTTAATCATGCCTCTTCAGATTCAATTTTCAAATTATTCAAAATCAAAATTGATCTTTAACACAAAAATATGTAATCATGAATCAGCTGATAGTACAGAGGTTTAAGCATTCTGACTTGTAAGTTTGTGGTTCTTTTTTTCTCTCCTGCTGCGTCCTCTCTTTCTAAATTATATCTTTATGTGTGGTAAAATTTCAAAGAGAGAAAATGTTTCTGTGCCTAGTTACATTTCATTTAAAAAATTTTAAAATAATTATTTATTATTTGCTTTATTATTTTAGTAATTGAAATACTGAATTTAAATCTCAAATTCAAAAAAAAAAAAGAGTATATTCCCAGACTGAATACTTATCAAACACAATACAAAAGACACACTCCTAAGAAGTAGACCCAAGACTAATAATTTTGAGATGCACAGGTAATTTATACAGTGCTGAGGTCTGGACAAAATTTGCTGACTAAGAGCTCTATCTCCAAATATACTGTCAGTCTGAGTAATACATAAATTGCAATAGCAGCATATGATGATTCCTTCAAGAAAGACACATTGTACAACTGGGTATAGGCCAGAGGTGGGGGAGGGGTGTGTGTGAGAGGATTCACCAAGACAGAATGGGACACAGACCAGGCAGATCAACTGAAGTACACTGCTGAGGGGAGCAGTGGGTGAGACAGGAGAGGTCTGCTGCACCATGTGGGAAACTCTCTGGCCAAGGATCGAACTTGTGATGCAGTGGCTGCAAACAGCTTTTTAGTGCGGAGACTTAACCCATTGTACCACCAGGGAGATGCACGTCATTTATACAGTGCTGAGGTCTGAACGAAATTTGCTGACTAAGAGCTCTATCTCCAAATATACTGTCAGTCTGAGTAATACATAAGTTGCAATAGTAGCACATGATGGTTCCTTCAAGAAAGACACATTGTAGAACTGGGTATAGGCCAGAGGTGGGGAGCAGGTGGGGAGCAGGTGGGCATCAGGGAGCTCGATGTGGGCTCTGTGGCATTCTCTGTGGTTGCTCTGCTGCACCCCGCCCCACAGTCCTCTGCTGCCACACTGTTCTCTGCTGATGCTGCTCTGATATGCTCAGCCTCCAGGCCCAGGTGAGCCAACTCATGTGTGCTCACACCCTACTCCAGGTGCCCACCATCAGGCATGTGTGCAGAACCTCAGGGGTCTATAATTGATGGGAGGGTGGAAAAACCTGATTACCTCATTTACCCTACACACATATCTGAAAGATTTTTCAAAATGGAGAAATGATTTTGTTACGTATGAAGTGCACGACTCTGTTAGAAGTAACATGATTTTAAAGTCCAGGCCCATAAAAACCTGAGAGCAATTAATAAATCTCTCTAGCCTCTTTCTTCTCTTCTTTTCCAAGTTTTATGCTTCATCTTATATTCTTCCCACTCCCTCAATGTTACAGCATGTAGGCATATTGTTGGCATGCTAACATTATAGTCAATAGACGACAACTACTAGAATTATATACAAATTAAAATTCTCTTTCAAGACCAAGAATGAATGCAAACTTAATAAACTTCAAAGTTATTATTGAGTACAGTATTTCCCTATGGGTATTAAAAAATGTGTTAATCTTAATGAAGTGCTGTGTATTAATAAGATAAGCACAGTTGAAGTACAAAACAAACTGAAATAGCGTCCATGTAAAATGACCAAATATGTGGAAATTTTGAGATTTGAGGGAAATATGTAAATTTCTAAAATTTATTTATATTTTTTGCATAAAAATTTTATAAAGGCATGCATATAAACATATTCACTTTAAGGTCAACATTAGAAAATATTAAATTGTGAAAATCAGATCAAAAAATAAAATCCCTCTCACAGAAATATAGTCAGATGCACAAGAGGGAACATTTCAAAGTATATATTAGAATACCCATCATTTCAGTGAATCGTTTTTTGATAATACAATATCTGTAGGATAGGAAGCAGGATGTTAAATGTCATTTTGCAATCTGATTCTAAAGACTTTCATTCTCATTCAATTGAAAGGAATAATGAATAAAATCTTCTCCAGTTTCAATGATTATTTTATACACTCTAAGAGTAAAACATTTTTTTTCCTATTTTTGTTGTCAGTCTATATTTTTCATGATTTCAAGTCTATTTTCTTTATTACTATTTAGATTGCTGTTTTATTTTCCTTTTAAAAATGTTTGTGTTATATGTTTCTGTTTTTAATATGAAAAACATGTTAGGTTAATTTCTTTGTCAGTAAAACTGAAAAACTATAAAAAGTATCAAACTGCTCTTTCACATAATCAGCCAACAAACAACATTATACCCACTTATTTTTCATGACATTATGTACATTGTTGTCAAATTGACTGACAATTGTAATAATAAAACAACAAAGCATAGATAAATATCAGCGAGCATAAACTGAAACAGGAAACCCATATTTTCCTGGGGTTCTCACAGGCCATTCAATAATGATCAGAATGATGAATATCATAACATGCATATCAATGAATTTCCAACAACACTTTGCTGTTCTGTTCACACTCACATTTATCCAGTTGATTAAGGCAATTTGCATAATTTAGAGGTAGTTTCTCTCTGAAAACCATGATAAAATGTTCTGATTGCAGTATGTCAAGCTCTTCACATGTGCAAGTTTTTTTAAGGAAGGCTAGAAATAAGCAGGAAAGAGGTGAAAGTATTTCTGAACCCCCAACGTATCTCTTTTTAAATTCACATATGTTCAACTCCTAAATCTTTAAAACATAAAAGCTCATTTAACAAAGCTGTGATTTAATGATGTTACAATATTTTTTTATCTTCTCCTCTAAAGTGTGGGCTGGAACTGGGTTTGGTAACTCATTACTATTGAATGGAATGTGATAGAAGTTACGGGATGTCAATTCTCTGATTAGGTTTTGTGAAAGACTATGGCTTCTACATTTGGGAATTTCCTTGTGTCTCTTAAATTCTTTTCTCATTGGAAGAAAATGGCCATATTATATGCAGCCCAATGGAAAATTACACATGCCAAAGAATTTACGTCTACAGTCAACAGAGAATACCCAATATATGCTGATTGTTGTCTGAATTATTTTGGAAGTAGATCCTCCCCAATCAAACTTTCAGATAAGACCACAGCACCAATCAAGAACTTGGTTGTAATTTTCTATAAAACTTCTTGAACCAGAAGTGCCCAGCAATGGCATGACTTGTAAGAATTCGATACTCACAGAAACTGTGATATAATAAGAGTTTATTGTTTTCAACTGCTAAGTTTGGGGCTAATATGTCACTCAGTAATAAATACATAGATATAGATAGATAGATAGATAAATAGATAGATAGATAGATAGATAGACAGACAGATAGATAGATAGATAGATGATACATAGATACGTATGAATGGATATAGAGTGATTTATTTTATTCATTTTAGTATTCAATTTTGTTTTAATTTTCATTGGCAAAACTATTAAGTTAAAAGACCAGTAAATTATCATGCCTACATGGTAACAAAATCACCTTAAACTTTTCACTCTGGGCTTAGATAAATTTCTCATCTTAGAAATTTCCAGGAAGAATCTATCCAAAGCAGATTCTGCTTGCATAGAATACAGGTAGAAATTTGAATTGCTATGATACTTACAGAATTCTCTAGTTTTTAATATATCTAATAGCTCTTCCTACATATATTTTTTTTTTCAGAAATTTAGCACTAAATTAAAACATTTGGGCTTTTTTTTTTTTTGGTAGTAATTGGTCTCTAAACACTTGTGCATGGTAAATACTAACTTATATTAGGATTTTCAAATGCCTACATTTATTTTAGTATTTGTTTATTGTTTTTAAACCTATTATTTTGTTTTTGAAAATGTCAACCCTTTTCACTCATGCTCCAGACTTGAACAGACCTCTTACCCTGCCATTACTCTAGTTTTTCAGTTCATTTAATTTTACTTGCTTCCTCCAGGTAAATCATGATCATTCTGTTCACAGAGGTGTCTGATAAAGTTCCCTGAATTAAGTATTAAAAACCAATAATGAGTATAATATTGCGTATTCAGTCTTAACATTTAATGACTGCTGTGATATCTGTTCTAGTTATAAATCTAAATAAATCCTTGTGGGTTGTAGGGATAACAGAAGCATTTTAGGAGAAATAATTTGTAGAAGGCTGTGAACTTTATCTAACATTATTCAAATATCAGCTATGACCTAGCTAAAACTGAAACTAAGCAAAACACTATCATAGGCATTATAGAAATCTGCAATAGATAAACAGAAATACTTTCACAACCTGTTTGCCCTAACAACCTGCCCTCCAGGAGCATAAAATATTATCACATTTAGTTAAGTTTCTACAATTATTGATGCTATGAGAATGCAGGAACTTATAGAATAGTATCTAAATTAAGAGAAAATATTAGTCAAATCAATTTTTTTTTAGAGAAAATTATAATTTAAGCAAGGACTAAAACTTCAATTATATATCTAAACTTCCTTAATATTCCGCACTTTTAAAAGATATATGTCTTATTTAGTTGCTACTGGTCAAGAAAATTTTGTTTAGAGAAAAAAATAGAAAATGCCGACAGGGGAGCAGCCTATAGATTTGAATGAATGTTGTCCAAGAGTCTTTAGCTTGATGACCCAGCACCTGTTAACTGAAAACAAAGTCTCAATGGTAGTTAGACAAGGAGTTTATTAGATAATCAAAGTGAGAATTCAAATACCAAAAGCAGTCCCAAAGCTTTATTCAGTGAAAGCTGTTCCAATAAACACAAATTTGAATAGTATATAGGTAGGAATAGTGAGTCACTGACATTAAGAACATAATTATTCTTGATAGGTGGGACTTCTAGTTTTAAGTTGCCCTGGCCTAAAGATATACTGATGTTAGAAGAAGTCAATGAAGGAGGATTTATTTTTGTTCTCTCCTTACTAATGAATGCACCGCAGAGAAGCAAGGGTTAGGTACCCATTGTTAAATCTTTGATTTGTCTGAAAAGAGTGACTTTAATGTCAGGCAGAATATTCCTGTTTATGAAGATGATTTTGCATGGGAGGGTTAGGACCCCTAGAAAATACTACAATACATTTACACATCTCACTTTTTGTATTAACAAAACTCGACTTCTTGAAGTTTCCACCAGTGTTCTTGATTAATCCACTTTGCCTATGATCATTATAACTCTAAGTATCAAAGGAACATGGAAACACCTCTGGTGTCACAACATTTAGAGAAAACAACCCAAACTGAAGGGCTCTAGTTTTGACTGAGGTCTCTTGATAATGCTGCTTATTTTTTCAAAAACTCATATTTCCTTTCAAAGACTCGGACACCTTGTAACACACCCCATTCTATCATTCATCTTCACTCCACTATCTGAATTACACAATTTTGCTAATAGTGAGATTGAACTTGGAATTCTTTTATATGTATTTTTTCCTGGTACAAGTTTGGAATTTAAAGTCATTCAGCAAAGATTAAACCCCACTTGTTTATATCCTTAAAAAGCTATGTAACAAATTGAATTTCAGTAAAGTGTTTTGACAAAAAGGAAAAACATTATATCAAAACTGGATTAGCAATAGGACAAAGTAGTTGGGAACTAGTTCTTTTGATCTGAACTGTATTTTAGATCACTTTAAAAAGTATCATTCAATAGTACTTTAGACACTCTCCTAGCCAAAGGATACTTACCAGACAAAATACATATGATCACACTGAAGCAGTATGCCTTTTGTAATTAAAAATGAAGACTGCTTTGGTTTGAATCTTGACACGGTCATTTAATATATGTTAATATGGGACAAATTACTAAATTTTTTGTGTCTCAATTTCTTCACAGGCAAAATGGGACTATAATATACATGAATCTCATTGGGCCACTGTAAATGAAAAATATAAAAATAGTATTTCATATTGTAAGTCTTATAATCTGATAGCAATTAAACCAATAAACTGATACTTAAGAAATAATTATTTCTCAAGAGGGGAGGGGAAGGAGGGAGAAGAAGAGAGTAGAGGATTGGGGAGGAGAGCTTGGTGGAGTGTGGTGCAGACTGTGGGCAGTTTGCTGGTGGGAAAAATATGGTGACCACACCTGAGGGGAGAAATCCTATATTGTGGGAAAAAAATAAACAAGGATATTAAAAAAAAATTAAAATTAAAAAAAAATGTGAAGAGTTAATAACTACTACAAAAAAGAATTTAATGTGTCTTGAAGGGCATACTTAAGTGAATATGGAACTATAAAACAAAGCTGTATAATAAATTTGTGAATGTTTAAGGCAGCAAAAATTTTTTCTGACCCTTAAATATTTTCCTTCACATAATAAAGTTATAAATTTATTAGCTACACTTTAAATTCCCATGTCTTAATACCATATGTTAATTTTATGGTATATGCCATGTATTTGTTAACTTCCACCACTGTACAAAAAAGAGAATTGTTTCACACACCAACAAAAATACTTTTATTAAGTAAATGAAAAAGTAAATTTCTTTTAAATACGGTCCTATTTTAAAAAATACATTCAAATTTTACTTTGTGCCTTCAAAGTTTATCATCACTACAGCACTGCTTCCACTTCAAATTAGCAACTGTATTTTCTTAATATGCAATAAAAGTTTTTGAATTTCATTTTTTTTGCAATTAAAAGTTAACTGGAAATTACTCTGAACTCTACTCCTTAAGAAATCACTCTTACAAAACAGAGTGGTATTTGCATAAAATTGTTTTTTTTACATATAAATGAGTACTTGAGGTTGGATTATTTCATTTATAGTGTATTACTAAAACAAAAATAGACCATTGACTGATCCCTATTATTTCAAAAGACCTTTTCTTATTTCTTTTTAATATTTATATGTTAAGTATGAACAACAAATTGTGCTGTTTGGGGTAAGATTTAATTTTAACTTGTTACTTAGTAATAGAAATAACTTAAGTGTGCTCATAAGTCAATTCTATTATCAAAAAATAACAACTGTATATAAGACAGTATTCAGTCATCTTTTTTTCCTAAAATGGAGGTTTTAAGTAGGGTTTTGGGTTTTTTTTTGTGTACATTAAAACAGAATGAGGGAGGACATGTTTACCTACCTCAAAATATTTCTAAAACTTTTGTGGAAAATAATTTAGTTGGAAAAGAATCACTAGAGAATTGTGAGAAAAAAAGAAATTTGGGAAAGAAAAAATAACGTAGTGTGGAAAAGATGTGTGTGTGTGTGTGTGTGTGTGTGCATGTACACACACATATATATGAGCTGCAATTTAAAGTATTATCTAACACCTACTAAAGAATGACTATGTTTAAAATAGTTAATACATTATTCTGTATATGCAAACAAATATATTGGAGTTTTCTCTCCTTACTCTCTAGCCTTGTAAAATATACCTGTGTTTCGAATGACTGCAACCTCTTCTTTTCTCCTGAACTTCAACAGGTTCTTTGATCATCTCATTTGATTAGCATTAATATTTATTAGAGACTCTGACTCTAATGTAGAGCATGAAATAGACTATTAAATTTCAGTAAGTAGTGAATTTATATATTCTATAGCTCACTTCTGAAAATGAATCTCAAATAACAAGCCCTTTCACAGTGTGGAGTTGGTCTCTGTAGGAGTCAGAGGGGTTTCTCACTTAGCCCAGGTTAGACCTCCTGTCACTTTGATGGTGAACCAGGTCAGTGGAGGCATGAGAGTCTGGGGGGTCTAGTGCCATTCTTTGAGGAATGTAGATTATTTAAGAGCCAACATACTAAGAAACTTCATCCTGGTTTGAGTTGATTTTCCTTTTCCTAAACAAAGAAGCCATCACTCATCCCCATTTTTTATGACCTAGAAAAGTATAGTTTGGGAGTAGCCATCAAGTTCTTGGTTCATCAGTAAACACGTCCTCTCTAAGAACCTCATCTTACTCTCAGAGCAAGGATGATGTATATAACCCTTTTTGCCTTTCATATGAAATCGCCTCACTCTCATTGCCCTAGTTCCCTAAACACAAGATAATTATCTCTGGTCAACTTCATTTTTCTTTGGAATTTAGAGCCATGTAAATTCTCCATGTGTTTGTTATTAAGTTGATTTTTCATTTGCTGACACATTTAATGTTGTTCTGATTACCCTTCCAGCTGGGGAAGAATCCAGGTAGTTGGGGGATTTTCTCCTGCCCCTACAACAGTTTATTCCAAATCATCACGTTACCTTAAAAAATCTAGGTAACATATTGACATTATCTGGATGGGAAGGCCGGTAATTTGGAGATTGATAAGACTTAAAGGGAAAAATCAGTATTTTAATTTCCATAGAATAACTTTGATCTCCTGACAAATTGAAAAGTACCACATCCTTCTATCATCATCTGTAGAAACAATGAGCAGCTGTTCTTTCCCAACTTGAATGTGTTTATATATTTTCTTGTCGAGCCAGCTACTGTATTATCTAACTTAGCTTTATGTTTCCTAGGTTTAGAGAATTTATCAGAGGGGGAACTATAACAATTAGGTTGTAACAATTAGGGGAATGACAATAATAAAGTTTTTGTAAGAGGAAAATCTTCAGAAATCTAATTGCTAGTTAAAATTAAAGTACTACTAGATTTTTTGTGGGGATACAAATTTCCTCTGTGATTTGGCAGAGCTGCTTCAAATGAAGGCATAGTGACAATCAAAATTTTGTTGGGAAATGCAAATTACCAGCTCTTTAGATATGGGAGGTTTTAGAAGTATCTAATTAGATTTAATGTGGGGACAAGTTAAATCTAGACATTTAGTCCATTGATAATTATCAAACATGACTATACTAATGTTAGGTGAACTATTAAACAACATTAGATCTAAGTGAAAGCAAAAATGAAGTAACATGAGTATGATGAAATAGCACGTGATGCAAAAAGAATAAGCTGAGGAAAGAAGGAAAATGAGTAAATAAGTTTTAGGGAAACACAAATACCAAATGTCTGTTGGGCAATAGTCAGGGACTATTTACTGTTTCAATTACATGAAATTCCAGAAAAGGCAGAACTAAACCAATGTAACAAATGCATATCCATGATTACTTGGAAATCCATGATTACCTAAGGTAACAGGGGTTGCCTGTGAATAGATATGAAAGAATATTTCATTGGTGAAAAAATGTTCCACATTTTGATTGTGTAATGATTACACAATATAAACATTTTCACAACTCTTGACTATTAAAAGGGTAATGACCATTAATTGTATACAGCATAGCATAAAGTTGGTAAAAAATGACATAAAACTATCTTCAGAAATTAAATCTAAAATTTATGCAGAAATAAAAACAGAAATTGAGACATATTAGGACAGAAATATTCAGGTAATTTGACTAAATAGTTTGACTCTAAGTCAATAGATCTTTACTTAGTTCCACATGAAATGAAATCATTCTGATTTGAAATTTCCTGGTAAATTGTTAAATTAAAACACAATGTTAAAAAATGTCTAAGCATCAATGAGTGATTAATATCACACTAAAAAATCACACTGGATGAATGCTTAAAAACAATGGAAATTATATAATTTTAATCCACTGTGCAAACTGAAATTCCATAGAATGCAAAGAATACCCAGGATTGGTTCTCAGATACTGAATTAGAGGTAAATGTGTCCTTATTTTTTCCTAAGTTACTATACAGTAGTTTCACCTGCTGGGAGGTTGACTTTTATGAGGGTTTCTTGAATAAACCCTAAAGTCTTTCAGGAGAGAGTTTTAAGGATGGTTATATTTCCCATTCTTTACTTGTGTCAAAAGCATAATAAAGACAAATCTCCACTGTATATGGAGACACACACTGGGCAGTGAATGGCTATTGGGATCTGATTATTTTTAAAATAAGCATATGAAGGATTTCACTTAAGCAATAAATCATTCATAGTGTGTTTAAAATATGTGTTTGTGTGTGTGTGTGTGTATGACCTTGAAATGTTGTACTTGACATTGAAAATAATAACTGTGGTTTACTGGATATGTTTAAGGATGTCTTTCCAGGAGATAAAAAAGAATGTCAGTTCAATCATTGGCAGTGACATTAAAAAAGTTTGCCTCTGATTATTTTGAGCTCAATCATTCATAAATGAATATATATATATATATATATATATTCATTGAATATTCATATATATATTCATATATATTCATTGAATTCATTGAATGAATATATATATATATATACACACACACGTTGTAATTATAAATATACGGAAATAGACAAAAAGCAGCTAACTTGAGAGATACGGGAATAAATTGTGCTTTGAATATAGACAGATATTTTATGCATTCTGATTATATATTTCATGTATTCTGATTATATATTTCATCATGTAATAGTATAATAAGTATACGCTTATATCTAGATCTATTGGTCCTTCCAGCTATCTATCCATCCATCCTCTCTCTCTCTCTCTCTCTCTCTCTCTCTCTCTCTCCCCCTCTCTACCTACCTACCACTTACTTATCCAGAGAGAAGAGGAAGGAAAGGTATTGCAGTTTTTATGAGCACAATTGGAAGATTTGCAGAGACAAGACTTGTAGAGAACTTATTCACTGTTTGTAGATGTACATGATCAACATATGCCAAGTACTATTAGAATTTTTTTCATAATGCTTTATTTTATATGACAAAGTGTGTATACTTTTAAATTTAAAATCTAAACCATTATTGCTTGAAGATTTGAAAGAAGGAAGAAATAAATATTTATGTAATGATTGCTTTCCTTCTGTTCTGACAATCAGCTTGTGGGATGGGAAGCTCTGTTGTGCCCTTATGCAATGGAACCATCTTATATGTATGCTCCTCTGTAGCTACTATTACATTCAGAATTGATGTTTGGGTGAACTCTATATTGACCTTCCAATCAACTGTGTTAAAGTGGAAAGTGAATTAAACATAGTCTTATCATGGAGCAGTCCACACAACCAGGTCATTTCCTTCAGACAATAGCTTTTATATATGTCACACCTGGAGGCAAATACCAACACCTTCATCAGCCACTCTTTCCAATAGAGAAAACATTTGTTTTTAAAATGTATGGAACTGAAGCACCCAAAGTTGGAGAAGGCTGGGGGAGAGGTAAAAGCAAAGAGGGAAGGAGGCACAATCGACTATGGTGGTGGACTGTGGGTGATTTGATGATATGTACCCTATGGTGATACCTGATGGAGAGAATCCTAATGTTACCACAATTAAAATAATAATTGAAAAGTAAAAAAGACAAAAAAGAAAACATTTAGATAAAGGGAAAAAAGAAAAAAAATTAAAATGTATGCTATGTATAGGCTCTGTTTCTTTCTTTGAATTTGACCTTGGTATGAACAAATAATGTAATTCTAAGACCTAACACATACAGGAGTAAATTGTGAGGAATGTATGAAACATCTTTTTAAAAAACAGTATTTTGGGGCCTCCCTGGTGGCACAAGGGGTTAAGTCTCAGCTCTATGAAGCTATCCACAGCCGCTGCAACACAAGTTCGATCCCTGGCCAGGGAGCTTCCCACATGGCACAGAAGACCTTTCCTGCCTCACCTGCTGCTCCCCTCAGCAGTGTATTTCAGGCAATCTGCCTGTTCTGCTCCCCACTCTGTCTCCGGTTGAATCCTTTCACCAACTCCCACACCTCTGGCCTACACCCCAGCTCTTGTATGCATAAATAAATAAATCTTTAAAAACAACAACAGTATTTTTGGGTTCTATGGGGTTAGGGATGAGGGGTTGAAGGAACTGTAAAGATTTAAAAATCTGTCTATATGTATTGGTAAATTTATATATATGTAAGTAAAACATCGAAAAATATGTGCCCAGAGTTTGTCTAAAAAGGGGAAATATTTTCCCTTCTTGAATTTATATCTTAACGATCTCTAAATAACAGTTTATTGTGAATAGTCATCAGACTCTTAACTATAGTACAGCAATGTTAACAAGCATTGTGGGTAATGATTGCCAAATTAACACAAGTAGTTAATTCTATTCAGTTGTTAAATATTTGTTTTCCATAAATATTTACAGTTCAGAGAAATTTGCCTATTTTGTTTCTTGAGTTAGTAATTCCAAATACAGTTTAAACTACTCTGTAATAAGCACACTAATGCCTAATGTTTTCAGTTTAATTTCATCAGTTATGCCTTTCGTTAAATGACCTCTTTGTCATTTAGCTCCAAGACACATCGTGTTGTGACACTTATAATGTAGATCAGTTGCCACAATGAAAGGATATTTTTGTTGGGTTAGCAAATTTGAGCACTTTTAACTTCTAAATGGTTAAGAAAATATAAAAAGTATTTAGTGCATTTTTATCCAGAGCTCAACAACAAATGGCAAGACACAGGGTTACATAATAATCCAATATTATTATTTCTAAATACTATCCTCGGAGAGCATTAAATACTTAAATGAGGTAAGTAATAAAAAAAGACCAGAGTTAGTGCTGTTGTTGGCATTCTTAACTATTAGGAAGTCCAGCACCAATACACCAATCTGTTAAATAATTACACATTAAGTTAATAAACACATAGCTTCATCTAATACCTAGGGCCACTAAATAAAGGTAGACACTTAAAATAAATTGAAAAATTACCTTAAATGCGTTCTACACAATTCATCAAACATTTTCACAATGATTTAATAGTATGTGATGTACTTATTTACATTTTTAGAACTAGCGAACAACAGTATAAACGTTAACCATCTGACACACTATCTTACTATGTTTCTGCATCACAATCTAAGTTCTTTTTCCACATTGCTTTGTAAACTAATGTATAATTCCTATTAGGTGTATCAAGCATTGCACAGAAGCTACACTATAGAATAAGACATAAGGATGGCACATCCTGAGAATTAATTAGAAGTGAGTTTTTAAAAATGCAGTACCTGGAGAGAAAAAGGTTCATGTCCTTTCTAGTGGCCCTAAAAATTCCATGACCAAGTAGTGAAAAAGCAATAAAAAATTGGCATTACTATTTAGACTTTCAGAAGTGAAGTTAATGTAGCATTTACACAAGTTGATTTTCAACAATGAACACCTGAATATTAATCATCTAATGTTATAATGCAATATTATTTCAATGAAAAGGCATTGCCCAATAAGAATGTAAAGTTGTCTATTAAGTCTATTGACAAATTAGTAAGTATATGTACAATCATTTCCACTTGATATTATATATATACACACATAGAAACACAAATATGTTTGTATATGTGCGTATATACGTATGTGTAGAAGAGCTGTGGCACCTAATGTATGTAAGGTTCCATAGTGTTCTGCAACCATGCCAGGCCAGGTAGGTTCACCATCGGTTCAAGCAGTTTGAAAAAGAATCTTGGAGCCCTTGGCATCATCCTCACAGGTTAGGGGAGACTAGACATGCGCTTGGGCCCCCTTGAAAGTCCCTATACCCTCTTTGTTCTCTTGTTCTCTGATGCTCTCCACTGTACTCTGCTGTAAGGTCCTCTGCCTCCTCGCCTTTGTAGGCTCAGTTTCTCAGCTCGCATACGCCCATGTCACACCCCAGGTGCCGCCATCAGGCCCGAGTATGTATAAGAACACAGGTGTCAATCATTGATGCTAATGGCGGGAAGGCGGAAAAAACCTGATAACTTCCCTTTACCCTACACATAGCCTATGGTATGTACCTGAGACAGAAATCTAAATCATATCTCTTATCTAAATATTTTCATATTGCTTGAGATAGCGCTGCAATCAAACGTTACAATTAAGCATGAACAACTGTGATTTCAAAAAAGAAGCATTAGTACCTCTCAGTGAATCACATCCTTGGTATTCTAGATTTTTTTTAATGTCATATACGTTCTCTTAAAAAATATAGAAGACTAACTAGGAGCAGTACAAATACCCTAGCTAAGGCCACCAATAACATGGAAGAGAAAATAATACAACCAGGTAAACTATTTGTCAGGTAGATAGGTAAAATTTGAAGAGTCAGGAATGACTAAATAGCAACAAGATAAAAAAATCAATTTTTTTTTACCAAACTATAGTACTTTCCTAAATACTGTTAACCTGATGATGATAATAAATACATATATTTATAATAAACATAGGCATTGAAATCCAGATTTATCTGTACATTTGCTATTTCCAATTGAGCAAAAAAGACATCTTTTAACTTCAACCTATCCAAAGCTGAAATTATGACTAATATGCTCCCCTGCCCTCCATCACCATCATCATCATCATCATCATCATCATCATAAATAATAATCTATACCACAGAATGCTTTTCTCATTTCATTAGTTGGCACTGTCATTTTCCCAGCTACTCAGGCCAACCATCTTCCACTCATTCTTGACTTCTGTAGCAAATACTCTGGTATCATACCACAGCACCTTTGCCTACCTCTGAATTCAGGTGTAGCAGCAGGATACTCTTACACTCCACTGAGAATCACTGCACGCTGAGGATTCAGTCTCCATTTTCCACAGACCAGGGTGTCTTTCCAGTTCTGCTTACATTCTTGGAATAATTTTTCTGGCTTTGTGATCTTTATTCACAATATTAATGCGTTAAGTTTATCAGGTCAATTCCTATTTCTTTCATCCACAATATTATGAAAATATCCTTTATTTTTAAAATTGACTTTTTCATTGAACCCAGTTGCAATTCTGGTAATTGCCAACATCAAAAATGTCTCTATACTAGCTGTAAAACAAATAAGTGCTATGCAGGGTATGGAGAAATGTAATGAAGAAAATGGATATAAAAGGAAGTGATATTTTGAAACATTACGTGGGAATGGTGTCAATTTTCCAAACAAATGTGTTTTAAAGTTTTGGAACTAGCTTGTAAATCATTTTCACACAAGTGAGGAGTTTGGAAATATGCAGATTTTCATGTTTCTTGTTTTTTATTTTCTTTTTTCCTCATTCTCTATCTGCTTCCTTTACTCTTTCTTCCTGTTTAATAAGGTTTTGCGATTCTCTCTTTACTTTTCTCGATATTTTCACCAGAATTCCCACACTGTATTTTTTTCTACTTGAATTCCTATTGTTCAGATGAATATTTGGATTTGAAACTAGCAATCAATAAAAGGGAGAGAAGGGCAAAATATTAATGTTGTACATATTACAAATCACATGACAATAGATCGAGTTTTCTCTAAGTGCACACCTGTGCTGTGACATGATGCCTAGTTTCAGTGGCATTGTGAAGACCCTGAAGACACAGACTATAAGTGCTGCCATAGTAAGAAACTTTGTAAATGTCACTATTATCTGAGTTCTTTAGTTTTATTTCTAAAATCAGTTTTGTATTACTAAACACTCACAAGTCTTCAAATGGAGATTTTCCTTCAAATATGCCATGTTATCACACATCTCAGTCTTTTTTTTCCCTCCTCACAGAGGAGGGTTAGCAAATTTGAATAAATAATCTTCAATAAATCTTAAATTTATTTGAATAAATAAATTTGATAAATAATCTTCATTTTCATTTTATTATTTTTTTAATGTCCCTGCCTTCTACTAATATTAATAATTCAGAACTACAGATACAAGACTTGTTCGGCAGAGCCAGAAAAACAATCAAGATGAATATTTTTCTTGTTGACAGTGACAAAAATCCAAGGAAACATTAATTTCTTAACTTGAATCCTCTCATTCTCTGGTGACACATGAACAGATTATCAATTCAGTCAATATGACAGCTACCTTCTTAATTGGAGGAAGTGCTGAAGACATGCCAGGCAGAATCTGCTGCCTTAGCAATAACACAGAAAATTTCTTCTGTTGTATAAATCCTTGATCATTATTTAGCCCAAAAGCAAGATTATAACAAGAATACCTGTTGCCTTTTATAAACCAACATGTACCACTTTATATAGAGATAAAAAGCTTTTTAACCTTTTGTTAGTAGAAAAATATGTAGTAGAGCAGAAATTACTATTGTACTTAGTTTTTTTCTGAAATTCCAAAAATGTCAGTATGTGTTTGCCAAGAGAAAGTATCTAAATCTTATATAAACATACACAACAAACTCTTCCACCTCCCGACTTTGTGTAACATGCTAGCTTGTGAAATAATGACTTAAAATGTAAGTTTTTCTGCAAACAACACTGTGATCTTTCAAAAATGCTATTATGAATGTAAACAACTCATTATCTTCAAATTAGCTCAATTTTACCACTATATTATATGACATAATATGTGAGAATAAAAATATGATTTTTGTTACTATTTTAACTTGCAGTCATAAGTTAATCAATTTATTTAAGGAAATTTGTATGGAATATTATGAAGGAAATTAAAGCAGACATAATTTTGACTAGTATTCCTAGTAATTACAATCCAATATTCTTTTACAATGTTGAAACTGGTTCAGAGTAGTTAAAACTGGATCTTTCTGAATAACACCAGATAAACCGGTTGAAAGGAGTCTCTGAAATATACAAACTGATTTAAGCAGGTTCTAACCAATTCTGACTGGGTAAAACCTTTTCAAAATGGTTCTGGCCTGATAAAAGTGATTCAAAATTCTTCTGACCTGATAAAACTGGTTCAAACAAGTTCAAACTGGCTCTGGTGAGATAAAACTTTTTAAAATCTCAACCTCAAGTGCTACTAATGTACAAACAGGCTTAATAAACACTGACTGGAGGTTTCGGATTAATGTGCACATTACAAAAACAAGAGTAGAGTACTTGGCAAGGAACTTTCATTTCTGCTGCTGTTGGGTTGAGGAGAGCCTTTCCTCTGTATCATTCTTTGGGTTTATTCTTTTCTTTTTTCTTCTTAGAAGAAGATGGTCATATTTAGAAGGTTAGAAAATTATCTAGGGATCTGGGAAGGAAAAGGTAGTTTGAGTTAGAGTCTATTTGGCCTTAGACAACATGCTTTAGTTAGCTATCAGGAAATTGTAAGTGCCCCCTGTGTCACCAGCAAATACGACACAGATAGCATCACAGTAGTAGAGGCCACAGTAGTACTGTTGGCCTCTAGATATATTTCTTTAGAAATGGTAGACTTATGTCTCAATGTACACATCAATATAGCTAATATTTGACAGACATATTCATGAAATACTTGCTGTTGTAATTATTATTGTGATAGTCTACTCAAATTGCAGTTATCGTTTGCCTTTTGAAATTTCTGCATTGTCTTCTTTAAGAATATAGAAACAAGAAAGATACAAACCTCTTTGTAGAATCAACAAAGAAAATCAATATAAAGCTTTTTACACTGTTTTGTAAAAGCAGTTATGCTTTAAATTTCACCTATATTGTAAATGATAAATAATATATGAGGAGTGGTATATTGCTGAGCTGTGTACTGAAACTGAGTCAGGACTTAAAGTAGATAAGCAATTTCATAGGAATATTCTAAATATTGTATTTTCATATTTCCTTGAGCTACCCAATGGAAATTACATTGCTCTATTCACTATTTTGTTTCTGTTTATGTATCGTGCTTGATTAACCAAGAGACTAGATAAATTTTTCTTCATCTGGATGACAGATATAATAACAACAATGCTTTTATATCTATTTTGATCCATAGAGTTCCTATATACAGTAATAGAAGCAAATATTATAAAGTCAAAAAGAGACTCAAATCTATGTAGACCAGGTTGATTCCACAATGTTTGAAAGGCAATAGAAAGAAGATGCACCACTTGGATATCTTTCAAGAGAAACTGCTGCTGCTGATCTAGATGTCTGACAGCGTCAGCTAATAGTCCTTGGCATCCCGAGGCAGTGCCTTCCCTCAGCTGCATGAATCCCAGCCAATGACTCAGCAAGATGAGAAAGCCATTGCTAGTATATTTGGGCCCATTGTGGGATTCTCTTAATGGGTAACTTATTGAGTTCTCTGCATTGGATTTGACAAGTCTTTCTCAGAACTACACTGGTTTGAGTCTCTTCCTATTCAATCTTCATTTCCTTACTCATTTCATAGTTTCTAGATCTGACATGCAGACAAAGGCTTTCTCTGCTTGTTCTTTTTCCCTCCCTTTTTATTTTTCTCACAAAAAAGTTCGTGTCTATCTAAGCCATTCTTGGTGTCAAAATCTTGAAGGACTTAATTGATCCAAATGACCTTAGACATTATTAGAGAATACAGCCATTTTCAGCATTCTTTTATCCACAGCTACATTCTCTAGGTTTTGGCACCTTCAAGAGCGTGATATCTAGTACTGAAACTGAGTCAGGGCAGGTGCAAGAGAAAAAATGAGAAGGATAATTATAGTAATGTGGATTCCCATTTCCCATTCTCACAGGGATCTTTTTCCCTACTCTAATATCCAGGAAGATTGGCTTCTCTAGGAATTTTTGCAAATTGTTCTGCTACCCATTTATATATCCAGTTCACCTTTGTGTCACAGCTGAGAAATAAAAAAAGAGTTAAAAAGAAAGGAAACTTATCTCACATATGTTGGTCTTTCTCAAATTTGTCTTTCCTTCCCAATTTTCCTGTTGTTGTTTACTTTTCAGAGTTTACAGACACTATGTGTGTGTCTGTGTGTGTGTTTCACTTTGACCAGAGGTTTTAGTTTCAATCAGTATGAGAGGAAGACTTCAGAGAAATTAATCCATCTTCCCTAGAAAGGGATCTTTACCTTAGGGCTTTTTAAAACTTCATATAGTTGTTTAAGTTAATTTTAAATTAAAAGAATGTCATTATACTAGATATTGATAATTATTTTACGGATTACTTCCCTTCTAGACTATAGGTTAATATTTAATCATTATAAAGTTGCCCCTCAAAAACCTACAATATAGAGACATGCCCCAAAACACGGCGGTGAACAGACACTAGGATCAGGCTCTCCCACAAAATATCGATTTATGACAGAAAAAGCCCTAATTTTGAGAGCCAATCTGAGGAGAACTGGATGCCCTGCACAATACAATCATCCCTGTGGGTGCTTTAGACTTAAAGATAAACCAAAAAGTCGGAGTAAAGAGAGGAGAAGGGACGTCAGACCCCACATGGAGGAGCAACAGCAGGGACAGGTGGGCAAGCCAATTTTATGGATCACTGCTGAATACAAGGTTAGAAGCTGTGGTGGGGTCAGAGGGCTCTGGCCAACCAACAGGGAGCATGACCCCCACTCCCCCACCCCACGAGCCCCCTCTCTTCCCTGCGTGGCAGCTCTGAAGTGCAGGAAAGCTCGAGGGTCACTGCATTCCATCCCCCATCTGGGGCTAGGTAACATCTTAGCTGGGAGGACAAACTGCCAGCACCCTGTGGGGTCCTAATCCCCCACTGGTTGCTAGGTGATATATTGGCCTGAGGAACCTAACCAGTCAAGCAGGAAAAACGCCTGCTAAGACCACCTCAAACAACCTCCTCCCTAGTCTGTAATCTGATACCAGTAGCTGCTATTACTCTTCTCTAACCTGACTGAGGTAACTTGACCTGGGATACAGGCTCCTGCTGGAACTGTCTCCAACCACACCCTCCTCCACAAAGTGTCTGTATCTTGGCACCAAGGAGGGCAGCAGAAAGGAAACTCCAGGTGGTGGAGATCACGCGCCAGCAGCCCCCCCCATCATGGCCCCACACCAAACTTCTAGGAGGTTGCAGAGTGGCCCCCCAGAATCTAGGGGAGGTGAAACCCTGACCAACAGCTGCCCACAACCTCTACCCCTGCACCCCCTTGTGGAGTAGTGGGGCCCAAGAAGCAGAAAAGAAACTTAAGGTCAGGAACTCTTGACACCTCCCCACCAGGGGCAAGGATAGCCCCCAGGCAAACACTGAGGGAAAGGAGAAAAATAAAAAGGAGGGGGAGAGAGAAAGAACAGAAAGACTCCTAGCAACTATAAAACAACAGCAGCAACAGTAGGACAACAGCAATATCTGACCCTGGAAGGGAGGTTGAACCCTAGCAGGGGGCCTACCCGGAAACTCCAAACTCCAAAACCTAAAAGCAAAGGGACTACAAAACTCTCCCCAAGTTTACATCTACCCAATACCATTTATTTTTATATATATATATATATATATATATATATATATTTATTTATTTTACTACAAACCACAACCCCTTTTCTACCCTAATTCCACTTGGAACCGGGAACACATTGGAGACACGCCACGAGAGACACAGAAATTCAACAGAGAAAAAAGAAAATCCAGAAGATACCCAGCCACAGCCAAGGCAACTCAGACACTAGGAAACAACAAACACTCCTCAGCAAGTAGAACCATGAATCATGCCCACTGGCACCAACAGCACAGGAATGCTACGATCAGAGCAAAGCAGAAGGCCAACAACAGGAAGAAAAAAAGTTACAAATGACCCTCAAAACAACACACCACAGAAAGAAAATCCCTCTTCAGAACCCAATAATATGGACATAGAAAATTACATCTGCCTAACAGATAAAGAATACAGAATAGCCATAATAAAAAAAATAGAATTAAATGAAAAGAACAAAGAACTGAGGAATATAAATGAAGACAATGAATCCATAAAGAAGAAATTGAAGGAAATGGAGGATTTACAAACATTAGTAGAGAGCCACAAAAGTAGATTAAAACACATGGAGGGAAGAATAAGCACTCTGGAAGATAAAGATATTGAAAGAACAAGACAGAAAAGGAAAAAGAAAAATGAAGGAAAACGAATGAGGAAAAGCTTCGAGAACTATCTGACACCATGAAAAAAGGAAACATCAGAATCATAGGAATCCCAGAAGGAGTGGAGAGACACAAATGAACAGAGAAACTTCTCAAGGAGATAATTGAAGAGAACTTTCCAAACATGAAAAAGGAAACAAAAATGGACATACAGGAAGCCAGAAGCTTTCCAAATTATTACAACAAAAGAAAAAAAAAAAAAACAGCAAGACATATGTCAGTAAAACTATCAAGAATTCAAGACAAGGAAAATATATTGAAAATGACGAGGACAAAGAAACAAATAACCTACAAAGGAAAGCCAATCAGGCTGACATCAGATTTCTCCGAAGAAACATGACAGGCAAGAAGAGAATGGAGAGACATATGTAATATACCACATACCAACAAATGTCAACCAATAATACTCTACCCTGCAAAGCTCTCCTTCCTCTAAGAAGAAAGAATATGGACCTTCTCTGACAAACAGAAACTACAGAAATTCCTCACTACCAACCCCCCACTCCAAAACATACTACAAGAAACCATGAAGACAAAACCAACAGAGGAAAGACTAGGAAATACGGAATAAAGTAAGGATTAGAATCACAAAAAGGTAAAGAAAAAGACAAATATGGATGACAGTATATCAATATTAACTCTAAATGTAAATGGACTAAACACACCAATTAAAAGACAGATCATAGCAAGATGGATCAAAAAACAGAATCCAACCTTCTGCTTTCTACAAGAAACACATTTAATTGCGAATGATAAGCAGAGATTAATAGTTAAAGGATGGAAAACAATCCTACAAGCAAATGGACCAAGAAAGAAGGCAGGACCAGCTACACTTATATCAGATAAAATAGACTTCAAACTTAAAAAGGTAAAAAAAGATAAAGCTGGTCACTACATCATGATAAAGAGGATAATAAAACAGGAGGATATAACACTCATCAACATATACTCCCTAAATGAAGGCGCACCAAAATATATCAGACAATTATTATCATCTCTGAAAACAGACATTAAAGAAAATACATACATAGTAGGAGACTTCAACTCCCCAATTCCTCTACTGGACAGGTCAAGAAGACAAAAAGTAACCAAGGACATTAAAGCTGTAAATAAGGACCTAGACCACATGGGATTAACAGATATTTATCAATCATTTCACCCCCGAAAAATTGAATACACATTTTTTTGCAAGTGCACACGGAACATACTCCAGGATCGATCACATATTAGGCCACAAAACAAACCTCAACAAATTTTTTTGCAAGTGCACATGGAACATACTCCAGGATCGATCACATATTAGGCCACAAAACAAACCTCAACAGATACACTAAGATCAAAATCATACCAGCCTTCTTCTCTTATCATAAAAGAGTCAAACTTGAAATAAACCATAAAAAGAAAAAAAGAAACCTTCTTACCTCATGGAGACTGAAACCCACATTACTGAAAACCAACGGATCAATGAAGAAATCAAAGAAGAAATTAAAAAAAAACTAGAACTGAATGACAATGAGGACACAAATTTCCAGAATGTCTGGGACACATCAAAAGCAGTAATGAGAGGAAAGTATACAGCATTACAAGCTCACATCAAGAAACAAGAAACAACCCAAAGAAACAATTTAATCTCACATCTCAAAGACTAGAAAATGAACAACAAAAAACCCCAAAAGCTAGTTTAAGAAAGGAAATAATAAAAATCAAAGCAGAAATAAACAAAATGGAAATTAAAAAAACAAACAAACAACAATCCAGAAGATCAAAGAAACCAAAAGCTGGTTCTTTGAAAAAATAAACAAAATAGACAAACCACTAGCCAGGCTTACAAAGAAAAAACAAGAGAAAACACAAATAAATAGGATCATAAATGAAAAAGGAGAAATCACAACGGACACAGAAAAAATACAAAAAATAATCAGAGATTACTATAAACAGCAAAACAGAAAAAAGTACAGCAATATAGAGCATATGGACAAATTCCAAGAATTATACAATCACCCAAAACTAGACAAAGAAGATATAGAACACTTAAACAGACCAATCACAAGCAGTGAGATTGAAACAGTAATTAAAAACCTCCCTAAAAACAAAAGGCCAGGACTAGTTTGTTTCACAAACGAATTCTACCAAACATTCAAAAATGAAATAGTCCCTATACTATACAAACTCCTTCAAAAAATCGAGAAGGAAGGAATACTACAAAACACATTCTATGAAGAAAATATTACTCTAATACCAAAACTAGACAAAGACAATACAAAAAGAGAAATCTACAGACCAATCTCCCTAATGAATACTGATGCAAAAATATTTAACAAAATATTGGGCAATAGGACCCAACAATGCATCCTAAAGATTATACACCATGACCAAGTGGGATTTATTCCAGGGACACAAGGATGGTTCAACATCTGAAAATCAATCAATGTAATCCAACACATCAACAAAAAGAAAAACAAAGACCCTATGATCGTATCAATAGATGCTGAGTGTCGCAACCTAGACCCCCATATTGTTTTGACAAGGTCACTCTATGGGCGGAGCCTTCAAAGAAGTGTTCCCAAAGTCATGGGATGCGATATTTTTCTTGCAAATAAATTTAAGTATAATTTCAGGAGAACAGTCACTAAGTTTCTCCACCATGCCTGCATTCATTGGCCTTACTCATTAGCTCCTGGAAGCGAGAT
>PVIJ01019314.1:0-23894 GCA_004024925.1 Scalopus aquaticus
TAGGGTGTCTGTTAGTTTTGGTTAATGTCTCTTTTGCTGTACAGAAGCTTTTTATTTTGATGTAATCCCATCTGTTTATCTTGTCTTTCACTTCCTTCGCTTTGAGGGATGTGTCTTTCAAGATTTTGCTGAGATGTATGTCGTGTAGAGTTTTGCCTATATTTTCTTCTATACATTTTATGGTTTCAGGTCTTACATCTAGGTCTTTTATCCATTTCGAGTTGACTTTTGTGCAGGGTGTGAGGTAGTAGTCTAGCTTCATTTTTTTGCTTGTGGCTGTCCAGTTTTCCCAGCACCATTTATTGAATAGACTGTCCTTTGTCGCGCGCTTGACCAGCAAGGACGACACGGGGCAGCAATCTTTCAGCAAACCTGCAGTTTTATTCTTCTATTCTTCTTCCTTTTTCTCCCTCCGGGATCCCTCTACATTTATACATTAGGCGAGCCAATCACCATAAAGGTCAGGTCTCACGTAGCCAATCATGATAAATGTCAGCGCAAGTGTCCAATCCGCACTCTGTCCACGTGCACACCCCAGCGCACAAGCGGAGGCACGAGGTGTCCATGCCCTCAGCAGCTGCCGGGTGGGGATTTCCGCGGCTGGGTGGTGCGGCCCAGGCGCGCTCCCGACAGTCCTTGTTCCACTGCATTTTCTTTGCTCCTTTGTCAAATATTAGTTGTTCATAGATATGTAGCTTTAATTCTGGGTATTCTATTCGGTTCCATTGGTCTTTCTGTCTGTTTTTGTTCCAGTACCATGCTGTCTTAATTATTATGGCTTTGTAGTATAATTTGAAATCAGGAAGTGAAATTCCTCCGTTTTCTTTCTTTTTAGATAGTAGGGCTTTAGCTATGCGAGGTTTTTTGTGGTTCCATATGAATTTCATCAGTAGTCGATCTATTTCTTTGAAGAATGTCATTGAGATTTTTATTGGAATAGCATTGAATCTGTAAATTGTTTTTGGTAGGATTGCCATTTTGATAATGTTAATCCTTCCAATCCATGAACAAGGGATGCCTTTCCATCTTCTTGTGTCTTCCTCTATTTCTTTCAACAGAGTTTTGTAGTTTTCTTTGTATAAGTCCTTTATGTCTTTTGTTAGATTTATTCCCAGATATTTGATTTTTTTGGTTTCGATTTTGAAGGGGATGGATTTCATAATTTCTTCTTCAGATTGGGTGTTTGCATAGAGGAATACTACTGACTTTTGTGCATTGATTTTGTATCCTGCTACTTTACTGGTCTATTTTGAGTAGTTTTTCTATGGAGTTTTTAGGGTTTTGTATATATATTATCATATCGTCTGCAAATAAAGACAGTTTAATTTCTTCCTTTCCTATTTGGATTCCTTGAATGTCTTTCTTTTGTCTAATTGCTCTGGCTAGGACTTCCAATATTATATTGAAAAGTCATGGTGAGAATGGACATCCTTGCCTTGTGCCTGATCTTAGGGGAAAGGCCTTCAGCTTCTCACCGTTGAGTATAATATTGGCCGTGGGTTTGTCGTATATGGCTTTGATTATGTTGAGGTTTGTTCCTTCTATCCCAAGGATTTCAAGGGCTTTTATCATAAATGGGTGTTGTACTTTGTCAAATGCTTTCTCAGCATCTATTGATATGATCATATGGTCTTTATTTTTCTTTTTGTTGATGTGTTGGATTACATTGATTGATTTTCGGATGTTGAACCATCCTTGCGTCCCTGGAATTAATCCCACTTGGTCGTGGTGTATTATCTTATGGATGCATTGTTGGATCCTATTGGCCAAGATTTTATTAAATATTTTTGCATCAGTATTCATTAGGGAGATTGGTCTGTAGTTTTCTTTTTTTGTGTTGTCTTTGTCTGGTTTTGGTATTAGAGTAATATTTGCTTCATAGAGTGTGTTTGGTAGTACTCCTTCCTTCTCGATTATTTGAAAGAGTTTGTGTAATATAGGGACTATTTCGTTTTTGAATGTTTGGTAGAATTCATTTGTGAAACCATCTGGTCCTGGGCTTTTGTTTTGGGGGAGGTTTTTAATTACTGTTTCAGTTTCACTACTTGTGATTGGTCTGTTTAGGTGTTCTATATCTTCTTTGTCTAGTTTTGGGTGATTGTATAGTTTTAGGAATTTGTCCATAACCTCTAGGTTGTTATACTTGTTTCCGTATAGCTGTTTATAGTAATCTCTGATTATTATTTTTATTTTTGCTGTGTCCATTGTGATTTCTCCTTTTTCTTTTATGATCCTATTTATTTGTGTTTTCTCTCGTTTTTTCTTTGTAATCCTGGCTAGTGGTTTGTCTATTTTGTTTATTTTTTCAAAGAACCAGCTTTTGCTCTCGTTAATCTTCTGGATTGTTTTTTTTTTATTTCCATTTCATTGAGTTCTGCTTTGATTTTTATTATTTCCTTTCTTAAACTGTCTTTTGGGGATTTTTGTTGTTCATTTTGTAGTTCTTTGAGATGTGAGATTAAATTGTTTCTTTGGGTTGTTTCTTGCTTCTTGATGTGAGCTTGTAATGCTATATATTTTCCTCTTATTACTGCTTTTGCTGTGTCCCAGACCTCCTGGAAAGTTGTGTCCTTGTTGTCGTTCAGTTCTAGATATTTTTTAATTTCTTCTTTGATCTCTTCATTGATCCATTGGTTTTCCAGTAATGTGGGTTTCAGCCTCCGTGAGGTAAGGAGGTTTCTTTTTTCCTTTTTATGATTTATTTCCAGTTTGACTCCTTTATGATCAGAGAAGAAGGCTGGTACGATTTTGATCTTAGTGTATCTGTTGAGGTTTGTTTTGTGGCCTAATATGTGATCGATCCTGGAGTATGTGGAACTGCTAGAAACTCATACAACCATGTTGTGAGCTCTCTGTGAACAGGAACTGCTTACCATCTTTCTACCCTCAGCACCTGCCTAGCTTTGGGCCTGGCCCATGGTTATCGAATGCATTCCAGCAACCGTTTCTGTGACACCTACTGGGTATTGGACAATTCAATTAGATTCTGACACTGACTTCTTGGAGTTAGCCTAGACCCCATAGGTAAAGGCTTAGTCCTCTCAGACTGCCCCACTCCAGAGCCAGCCACAAGTCCCTGGTGTCCCAAAACTGTACTTCTGTCCAGTTATCTACACATTTGACAATTCTGGGCCTCCCTGATGGTGCAGTGGGTTAAGTCTCAGTACTATGACGCTATCCAGAGCCATTGAAGCAGGAGTTCGATCCCTGGCCAAGGAACTTCCCACATGGCACAGCAGATCTCTCCTGCCTTGCCCACTGCTCACCTCAGCAGTGCATTTGTCATTCCACCTGTTCTGCTCCTCACTCTGTCTCTGGTGAATCCTCTCACCCCCTCACACCTCTGACCTACACCCCAGTTTGTATGCATAAATCAATCTTTAAAAAAAATTTGACTTTTCTCATAGTGCTCTTCAGGTTCAGTAATACACTAGAATCATCCACATACTTCAGCACTATACTCATAATTATCTATGTACTATAAAAGATATCACTCAGTAATTTCCAAAAGGAAAAGATGTACAGGGCAAGTTCTGGGGAAGAAGAATGCAGAGTGGTCCTGCCTGTGGACTAGTGTGTGCCACCGGCCCAGTGTAGCGACTGATATGTTCACTGACCACTGAGCCTTCTGAGTCTCTTTGTTCAGAGTTTCTATTGAGGTTTCAGTAGGTAGGCATGACTGATTAAATCACTGACATGTTTAAATTCAATCTCTAGCTTCACTTCTCTCCCTGGAAATTGAGGCTGGGGATGGAGCTGAGAGTGCTAACCTCCTAGCCATATTCTTGGTCTTTCTGGGGTGGCCAGTCTGTTCCTTGCAATTATTTAAGGGCCCAACCGTTGTTCAGTTTGTTACTGTAAACTCAGGTATGGTGGAAAGTGGCTAATTATGAATCTAAAAGACACTTCTACCAGGAAAATTCCAAAGGTGTTTGATGCTCTGTGCTAGGAGCCAGGGACAAAGACCAGCTCTAGTCTTAATTATATCACACCATACGAGACACCTTTGCCAAAATGAGTTAAGGTGGCTACCTCCAGATTCCAATCAGTCGTTTATAAAAATTAAATGAAAGGGTCTTCAGTTATAGGATCAAAATGTTCCCATTGGAAGTAATGATCTTTAAGATCTTCCTTGAATATTCATTTAAAATATAACTTAAATAATCCCCAGTTGAAAGCCTGAATTTAAGTTGCTTTTTAACTGCAGATGATAGGAAATTAATTCTGTTACCTTGGATGTGCATTTAAGACTTTAATATGTTTGCTGCTAGCATGTTTATATCACCTTTGAAGGTGCTATTATAGGGATACCAGATACATTTGTGGCCCAAACCTAGGTGAATATACTGCCCCGCCAGTCATAGAAAATATCAGGCACTTGGAGTTTTATCAATGTAAGCCCATGGTCTATAGAATATAACATTCTTTTGTATTTAACTATTAATGTTAGCGAGCATAGGGATAGGAGATAGGGGTAGCCTAGTTACTATGCTTCAGGGTTTATAGTACTTTGCTTAGAAGAAAGAAAACAAAAACATCAACAAAATGTATGCTTTTATATGTAAGGAAAATTTTAGATGAGGAGAGAGAAATAGATGTGCTTATGTGTGTGTGTGTGTGTGTGTGTGTGTACATGTACATGTATAAATGCACATGTTTAAATATACAGGGAGTCATTGATCTCTTTTTCTGTAAAAGGACAGATAGTAAATATTTCAGGCTTTGTAGATCATACAGTCTGTAAAATTGTTCAACTCTGCATAATAGTGTGAAAGCAATCTATAGATTTTACATAAAGTCATGTTATAGCTGTGTTCTAATAAAATTTTATATGAACACTGAAATTTGAATTTATATAATTTTCATGTTTCACAAAATAGTATTCTTTTTTTGCTTTTTTTTGCAGCTGTTTAAATCCATCTTTTTCTCATGTCGTACAAAAAGTAGCAGAGGCTACCCTTCCTCACAGACAGTGGAGGTTAATCTAGCGATGACTCTGCTCAGGCTGCATGATCTGAGTGAACCTGCATTAGCTTGGGACTCTAACAAGTGGGTTTTCTGAATTCCACTGGATGTTAAAAGAAATATTATCCTTCTAAAGCTCCAGTGCACTCTCTCGCCCTCTCTCCTTTCCTCTCTCCCTCCCTCCCTCCTCTGTCTCTATCTCAATCTTGAAAGACAAGATGGGTTTAATGGCAAATGTGCCCCAGATACTTCCCACATTGACTGTTCATGCTATTAATATCAAGGTAACATAGCTGGTGACAGCTTCTTTCATTGATTCATAATTCATGTCCCTGCTAAAGGGTATCTGATCCTATGAGTTATACATATTTCACTCTGAATATGCTAATGCTGTCAGTTTATATCAAAATAAAACCACAACTTATTTCTTTCTTGACTGGTGAATTAAGGGGAAGAAAATGCCTCTGTTGAGGGCTAATGGGAAATCCCAAAGACTGGAAAAATACCTCTGACTCTGAAAGATCAAATTCTGTTCAAGCTGCAATCAAATCACCATGTAGAGATTCTACCTAAGTCAGTGGTGGGCGGCCTATGGCATGTGGCAGTGTTTCTGATGTACTAGCTTCACAGTTTCAAGACATTGCCTTTTTTTGCAAATGTATCTCAGGAAGTGGTTATATTTTTAAAAGCAAATTTTAAAACTCTGTTTAAGTCAATAGATTCATCAATCAGAAAGCCCAAAGGCAGATAGAAAAAAAAGGGCAAAGTTTTCTTTTTTTTATTATTGTTATTAAAGTCAGAGAAATCATCTGAGGCCTGAAGCTCAATTTGCGAAGAGCATGATCCACAGGACTCCTGTTCAAGGAAAGCTGCTGCTGAGACACTTCAAAGGAGCATCTTTATTGCAGAACAATTGCCTGACCCAGTTTCCTGGTCAGCAGCATGCTTTGTAGAAACTTCAGGAACTGATGAAAAAGCTAAGCAAAGTTAGCTTCATCTGTGGCTATAGGGAGGGGAAATATGAAAAGGTTGTCAGGTCCCTTGGATTTAACATTGCCCGGTCTACTGACACATTCGCAAAGGATGAAACAAAAGATATGAGCATGTTTTAAAAAGTGATATCTAACTAGTTGGCCAGTGTGCTTGCTCTTAGGGTTCATAGAAAAGAGAGGCCTTTGTGTATTCATAGTCTTTTGTCTATCAGAATATTTTGATATTGTAATAAAATTCTATTGTAATGTACACTTTGTCCATTGAATAAGGATTCACTGCCTCAGTATGAAAAGACACACAATCTTATGTCTCTGTGAGAAACAATTCTTGGTGCATAAGCATCTAAACAATATTTAATTTGGAATTCCGACATGCATCATAAAACTAACATAAAGAGCAACAGTGTATGTTTTAATGATTTCAAAGGGAAAAACACATTTCCACAAGGCACTAAGTTAAGTTCCATTCATGGCTAACTGCAAAATATTGCATCTTTTAGCAAAGTGCTCTTCAGCTTTTTATTTTAAGCATCTGTGTATTTATTTATCAGTAAAATGAATCTTTTAAAAAGATCTATTCAGTTTAAGAATATTCCCTTCCAAATTTTGTTCCTTTAAATTCATTTTGGAGAATGTCATCTTAAAATTAATTTATTAGTGTACTAGGGCTACTGTACCATGATCCAAAAACTAAGTGACTTAGAACAATAGAAATCTATAGTCTCACAAATCCTGGAGGCTAGAATTTCAAACTCAAGTTGTCTACAAAACCATGTTCTCTTACCAGGTTTGATAGAGAAGTTCCTTATGTCTTCTTGCTTTTGGTGTCTTCCAGTAATCCTGGTGTTCCATTACACGCAGATAGCTCACTTCAGTTGCACAGCCACCCTCTCTATGTGTGTCATCACAGTCTTTCTTTGTGCATCTGCATCTGGGTCCACATTTCCCCTTTCTATAAGCACGCCAGACATATCAAATGACTGCAAACCCTGATGACCTCATTTTAACTTGATTACCCCTATAAAGACCAAGTAAGGTAATATTCTGAGTCACAGCAGTGAGACTTCAACATACCTTATTGGAATAGACATAGTCAACCCATATCACTTGCAATGTCATGAATTTAATGTAAAATTTTTGTTATTTAACAAAAATGGTAATATTTAGAGTGTGGACAAGAAAATTCAACACCACCAAAGAAGGTGGCATGATCCCAATGTCATGACCTCCACAACATGGAGTGTCTGCCCAGAAATTCCGGAGTTTCAGGGCATCTCAGACCAACTGCAGGAGGGGACAGGTCTAATAAAATATCTGGGCACTCATTCTGACCCTTTATTAGAATTCACTTCAAGTCCCACCAGCCACAGCAGCTCTACAAATGAGCCAGCACTAGTGAAGAAGAGAAGTACAAATTGCAATGACTATCTACAACACTCACGAAAGCGTCGCTCCTGGCACTGGTGCTGCAACATTGGGGGATACCTTAAGCGTCTGACATTTGAATGTTAGGAAAGTTTATTTTCGAGATGAATGTCAAAACCTAGAGCAGTGGTTCTCAATTTGAATCACCTGCAGAGATCTAAAAATATCCTGGTTAATGGTCCTCACCTGCATGATTGTAGCTGAATTGGGTCGCCAGCCTGAGTGCAGGCATTTTAAAAGCACCAACCTACTACTAATGTGCAGCAGAGTGAAACCAGCTGATCTAGTTCAGTCCTTGCACATGGAAATATATCTAGGAATCAGCTGGGAATCTCTTTGAAATGCAGATTCTGATTCCCCAGGTCTGAGGTGGGGCTTGAGTTTCTGCATTCCTAACACATTCACACTCACAAGTGACGCTAACGCTGTTGAGTCACTGACCACATTTTGAGTAGCCAGAGCTAGACAACTAATTCTCAAACTTGGGTGCACAATGCGATCAAACTCTAAGGACTACTAATGTCTGGATTTTACCTCCAATGCTTCTGAAGTATTTGGTCAGCTGCACTTTGTAAGCATCAGAAGTTTTTTTAAAGTTTCCCATGTATTTTTAAATGCAATCCAGAACTACTGTTACAGAGAAAAACATAAACGGTCACTGCTGTTTCTGGCAATCCAGCAAGTGGGTTGTATTGGCTGTTAATTCAGTGGTGGCATCAGCAACCAGACATATCTTTCCTCATCCATCCAATCCTATAAACACATGATCACCTCACCCAGCACACCCAGCAAGGTGTAGGGTAAGTGAGAATTGTCAGGTTTTTCCGCCCTCCCCCGAATGGTGGACTTCTGCAGGCCTACACGCATGCCTAATGGAGGGCACCTGGAATGGGGTGTGGGCATGTGTGATTGGGCATAGCTGGGCCAGAGACTGGGCTTATAAGCAGAGGAAGCAGCGGTAACAGTAGAGCATCAGTGCCAGAAGCAGCAGAGACAGAAGAGAAGCAGAGGACCTTCCGTTTGGGGTGCAGCAGAGGCCACAACACACCACCAGAGAGCCCCAGAAAGCATGAAGATTTGCCTGGGGCTGGGAGGCCTGCTAGCTTCCCGGCCCCCAGGCCCCCCACAACCCCATTGCCTGCCCTGTACCTGGTTGCCTCACTCAAGAGACTATTAAAAAGCCTAAAAAGCCATCGAGGGCTCCAGAACTCCTTCCCTTTAGACCCCTCTGTGCAGCTCTATAGAGAACCTGTGCTCCTGAGTCTTCCTGCCTCTTCACAAGGGAAGATCCTAACAGTGAATCATTCTGCAGCATTAAGAAAGTAAACGCAGGACCTCCCTGGTGATGCAATGGGTTAGTACACCACTGTGTAGCTTTCGGTGGCTGCAGCGTGAGTTCGATGCCCGGCCAGGGAGATTCCCACATGGCATGGCAGACCTCTCCTGCCTCGCCCGTTGTGCCCCTCAGAAGTGTATTTCGGTCGATCTGCCTGTTCTGCTCCCCGCTCTGTCTCTGGTGAACCCTCTCACTGCCTCACACTGCTGGCCTGTACCCCAGCTTGTATGCAATTAAAATAAAATCTTAAAAAAAAGAAAGTAAACCCATATAATCCTGATGTTCTAGCTTTAGGTTTCTATCTAATTTTCACTCTCCTCCTACCACTGCTATGTGGTCAGCAATCGGCTGGAATTGCCCTAGTGATGTCAAGCATTCTCCTTGAGTCATCCTGTAGGGTCCGTGGGATAACAGTTTTCTCAGAGTTTCTAAGACTGCTTTTCACGATGACCTTCCAACACAGGTGACCTAGTAGATAACATGTAGCCTCAAGATGTAGTCCACATGTGCAGAAAAAGGTATATAATATGTAACCTAGATGTAAAGTCCACATGCACAAGCACGTATTTCTATAAACTAGGCTTAAACTTGACCCTGAGCCAGCTTTGTCTAAAAAATATATAAAAGCTAATAGGGCTCCTCTGGGGGCCGGGTGGGGTGGTCATGTGCTGGCCACTCACAGCCTCTCACGGGTACAGGTCACTGCTGAGGCTGGAGCCCAGGGGTGTTGCCCTCTTGCTACCTGTGTATCTCCTGTTGTAATAAAGACTTGTTCCTGGTGCCACATATGGGCTTCGTGACCTGTTTTCTCATCTTCTTGTCGTTGAGAGCCGGGCGAGCTTGTAGCTAAGGCTCCATACATCCCCAGGGTCTGTTAATTATTGTCTTCTCTTTCACATCTGTTACCCTCACTGAAAGAAGGCTGCCTGGTCCTGAGCTGTTAGCAAAAGAAGGGAGAAAACTGAATTAAACTTCCAAGGAAGTTTAATTGGGAAGCTTCCTGTGTTGGCAGCATAATTGGGGAAGGACAAAATTTGAGAGGTAAGCCAGTGAGGAAGGAGGAAAATGAAGAGTGTAATGTGATAATATTTATTAGACTGTGTTCACCAGTGGAGTGGGTGAAGATAGCGTTCTTATTCTCCTCGGGAGATCTTTCATAGAATCAACAGTGTTCACAAATGGAACTCATTATTTATGGTGAATGCAAAGTGCTACTGAGTCCCACTTCAACATAAAAACAAAGACGTATCCAGAAGCACAAATAAGACATACACACATAAGATTGCAAGCTAGTAAGACAGATATTACAGGTTCAAGGACAGTAATCTTTCATCTTGGTCATCTGAGGGCTTCTAAAACTGCACTGAAAGCTGACTTTTGTAACAGCAGTCAGAGCAGGCCCTGATGCCCACAGGAAAAGACTAAACATATCACCCCACTCACCCACACACACACCCACACCAGCAGGATGGCGTGGCCGCCTATCAGCCTTAATTTACGCAGATTGTCCCAGCAGCTGATGAAGTTTAGCCCTCTCAACGTGTATGGGGTTGGACAAATTGTAACATTTATGTCACGAGCAGAATTGTGTCCCCCCAAAATCCATGTGTCCAAACCTTCACCCTCGTACTTCAGAATGTGAGTGTGTTTGGAGATAAGACCTTTAAACAGGTGATTAAGTTACAATGAGGTAGTAAGGATGAGCCCTAATCCAATCTGAATGATGTATTTATTTTAAAAAAAGAAATATGGACACATAAAGAGATACCAAGAACATATGGACACAGAGGCAAGGCCATGGGTGGATACAGTGGGGAGATGGCCATCTCCAAGTCAAGAGAGAAGCCTCAAAAGAAACCAAACCTGCCAACCTCTTGGATTTCTACCTCCATAACTATAAGGAAATAAATTTCTATTGATTAAGCCACCCAGTCTGTGTCCTTTTTTGTTATAGTCACCCTGGCAAACTATAGTCACTGTATATGGAGGAATTGGAATTCCATTAAGAATGCAAATTTCCTGGGTTGGATGTGCAATCCTCAGTGCATTCATCAATCATCATTACAGAAAATAACCACAAAAAATCCTGCGATACATAAAAATAAATATTTCAAACTTACACATCAGCAGGGATTGGTTAGTCTTTTCTGAACATTTAACTTAGTCCTAGGTTGCAAGTTAGGTTCATGTGTAGCATTCCCTGGTACTTGAGGCATGTTCTCCTGGTGATGGCAACAGAGAGCAAGACCAATCTTACTGCACATTAAGCTTACCTTCACTAACATCTGATGCCCAAAGCAGACCACAAGGTCAAGCTCAAACTCAGGGGTACTTAAAGACACTTCAATCACAAAGCCATGGTAATAGTTTGAATAAATAGTACTATTTAATGAAACAAAGAATTAGATTCAATCAGTGTACCTTTAGGTCAGTGACATTGGACTGGTTCTTATTAAATGAACTTTACACTGGAGCCTTGTCATCAAGCATATCAAGAATAATTGCCACTGTGAAGCAGTCACTTCTCATTGCTGAGTCTCTGTTTCCTTTGTAAAATGAAAGTCCGTTAACCAGATTGGCTATGACAACACAACTTGACCCACACAGAGCTTTGTTTTTTTGTTTCATTAGTTACAAATGTTTTAAAAGCCTAGAGGGTCCAGCTGTAAGATTCTGACATAAATTGAGAGAGGATATATTCCCAATGCAAACCCATCCCTAAAAGTATTCTTCAAACAGTCTGTGTATGGCAGTGTTTGAGTTAAGAGAGAATGTTTAAGTAAAACTTTTGCCTTGCACATAATAATCTGTTTTTCACACTCCTTATTCACAACCACACACAAGTGTTCCAGGTTTCCATGTATGTATGTTCTCTTAATGGCTGAAAGCCAGGTCATGCTAAAGTCTCATGTTTCTGAGATGGGTTGGGAGCTTATCCTGAAGAGCAAAACAGAGAGAATTCTTTTCAGAGTTTATCTCCTCTCACAGTTTCCTCAATCCACTGGCAGTCTCGCCAAATGCTTCTTACCCAACAACTACCCTACCATTGTCTGTGGGGCCAGATAGCATGATCAGTGGGTTCTCAGGCATCCTCTGCTACCCCACACTTCTTCACAGTGGGCACAGCTCTCTGAGACTTGTGTCCTACAAGGAGACTCTAAGAGAAAAGATGTTGAATCTTGAAAACAAAATTGGAGACAGGAACATGCACTCAACGGTAAGATTTGAGAGATTTAAAAACAAATAATTTTGTTATTATTTGTTATTTTGGGTTTAGGCTGAATGGCTGCTCTAGCAAAGAGGAAGGAGAGAAAGAAGAGAGTCCCAGAAGGAATAAAGAGAAAGGGCTCGAGATCTAGAGAAAGTGAGAGACCAAGGTCAGGAGTATAATCAAAAGTGGGTTGAAAGAAGAGATTCTGTTCTTCTTTCCTTCTTTTACTGATTTGAACACTCCTCAGGACTCATGTGAGGGCACTTTCTGGTGCTAGAAATAAAATTTGCAAAGTCGTTGTTGAAGATATTCATAGGTTATTCATTTAGTCATTTTTCAATGTCTGATCTTATTTAATTGTTGCTGGTAGCCAGCGGCTTGGAAGGGGATATTCAAGTTCATCTTGAAGCAGTGATCATCTCCAGGGTCCATGAAAGTAAGCTAATCTCATTCAATCTTTATCAGAACCCTTTTTTTTTTTTAAGATTTATTTATGCATACAAGAACCGAGGTCTAGACAAGAGGTGCTGGGGGGTGAGAGGATTCACTAGAGGCAGACTGGGGAGTAGAACAGGCATATTGACTAAAATACACTGCTGAGGGGAGCAGCGGGCGAGACAGGAGAGGTCTGCTGCACCATGTGGGTCAGCTCACTGGCCGTGGATCAAACTCATGCTGCAGTGGCTGGTGATAGCTTGACAGTGCTGCGTCTTTAACCTCTGCACCACCAGGGAGGCCCATATCACAACCCTTTATTGTATATTGTTATCCAGTTTTATACATCAGAAACAGAAGGAGAGAGTTATTTTCAAAATTATACATCCATAAACAATAGAGGCAAGATTTGAAACTAAGTACCTGCATCCCCAGACCATGCTGTTTCTACCACATGAACTTGCCATCTTTAAGTAGGTGGAGTTGGAATTAAGGTTTAAAACTGTCAAAGTACTTGCCCCAAATTCACACAACAAAGCTAGGATTTGAAATCAGTCTTAATGACTCCAGGCCCTAAATTCTTAAATTCTTTGATGCCTAAGATTTCTGGATCTTCCCATATAGGTAGATATCAATCTGAAGCTTAAATATATCCTGGGAAGAGGATTATAAAAACTTATAACTATTGAGAAAGAATAAAAGAATTATTGATCTTCCTAACTAAAATGAATCCTCCTGGTGAACAACCCCTGGTATTAGAGATCAGAGAAAGAACCAGAAGCCTCTGTGCTCACTCCAGCTGTGTGGGTATTGAGGGAGGGTGGGGGAGTGGAGCTAGGTGCTTGTAGAGAGAAGGATGCTAAAGTCAGAGGACACACCTGGATGTGAAAGCCAGTTAGCAAACAGGTGAGTCATCCCAGTTCAATGGAGAGGAAGGTTCAGGATTCTGTAAGATCAGAAACAAAGAATTAGGGCAAAAATAAAGCAGAAGTGATAACAATAAGAAAATTGGGGAGTGTGCTGTATATAGTATTCTGTAGACATTATGTCCCTTACTTAGTAGGTGAAGACAGTATAGAGGCTTCGCCCAGTAACATAGAGTGTGATTATGGCAGAATCAATACACAAATCCCTGAATATTGGGATGCTAAAAGATGCAAGACAAGGACAAACACTTTCTGTGTGTGTGAGGGTTCAGATGACTCTGGGCTATTAGGAAATTTACCAAGAGTGTGAAGGCAGAGGGGAGGCGCCCTTAGCATGAGCTGAAAGAGTCACTACTCTGGGAGAGCACACCACTGTCATCTGGGAGAGGAGAGAACACTTGTTCTTAAATGAAGTCATTTAAACTTCATGATATGAAGAAAATGAGAATAAACCAATTGAAGAAAAGAAGGGAGGGAGAAAGAAAGGGAGAGAAACAGAGGAAAGAAGGAAAAGGTGGAGGAGAGAGAAGAAAGGATAGAGGAAGAATGGAATAAAAGAAAAAAAGGTCATTTTAAAGGGCATGGGATCTACCGTCTATTAGAGACCTCGGGAGTGATTCTGTAGACAGCGCTCACTGAAGGTTATTTTCAGGTAACAAAATCAAATATACCCTTTTATCATCCATGCCCCTGTAGATCACAAGTTTTATCATGGTGTATAATACATACATAATTTTGATAATTCTTCAAGGACTTAGAACAATATGGTGCATACAATGGGTGTTGAATAAATAAAAGTTTGACATTGATTGATAGTCTCTTTCCTAAAGGAAATTGATCTCCAATTCAAATCTCTAACATGACACTGAGCAAGGTTAATCTTCATATCCCCACAGATGGAGACAAATGGGATAGGCCTAAGTGGGCCAAAGTGCATCAGGAAACCAAACTGGGAAATGATAGCTATTGTCACTCAGGGAATTGCCAAAAGTGGATGTCACCCGAGGCCCCCAGCTCCAATGTCTGAGCATACTACTATAGGTTTCAATAGACTGGTGAAAGAACACTGAGAAAAATTTTTAAATTCATGTAAATAAAGTTTTTATACATTACTGAAGCTGACTTTAGCAAGTTTGATCACCAGCAACACTTAGTTATTTGCTTTTGAAGAACAGTCACTGCTGAAATGTTGAAGGTAAGTGAAAAATAATTCCTCCCCTACAACCTCAGACCAAATAGCACGGAAGGTGCCCTATACGCAGACCTGTATTAAACAAACAGCCTCAGTACATGGTAAATAAACATCCACTAGCAAGTTGACACTATGCATCTGTACCACCTGTGAGCTTGAAGAATTCCTCTCTGAGTATTTTAAGCAGTTCACACATCTTAGATACCATGAATTTCACCAATGAGAAGCATTTCCTCTACCCATTATGCTGATTAGATGTTGCCAGCTTCTCCAATAAGAATTTTATTAATAATATTCATTATGCTGGTTAACAAAATGACCGGTGTGGTTAGGAGATAAGGACAAAAGCCACGATTTTAATTATTACCCCTGAAGTGTGTCTGTGTTGTGTAATGTTAGATGAGCACCCTGAGCTGTGAGTTCCTGCATATAGTAACTGACTGCCCCTTGGACAGTGAAACCAGTACCTACATGTATATTACACTAGCACTGTGGGGAGTGTTTTAGGGCATATAACAAGCAACATCACATAAATGATGAACCACATTTAGGTACTTTCCTTTTCTCTTTGAAAATAACGATTTTAATAAATGGCAAATGAAATGGATTCCAATATATACATTAACTATATTCAATATTCTCTGTTCTTGAATGTGAGAAAATAGGAAAGACATAATTGCCTATTATTCATAAAAACACAAGAAAACCCAGCTGCTCCATGATAATCTCCTATATGTAATATGAACAATATATTAGTTTTGAGCAGCTACTTTCACACTGTCTTTTCAGCTGAGGGGACACAGCACTGGAGTCACTCTGTTCCCTATGTGTTGCCTCAAACCCCGATTCCAGAGGTTGCAGGACATCTGGTGTGCCCCCTAGACTGCCTTAAATGCCTTAAGGTCCCAACAGATGGTGGGAGGTTCTGGATGCCCGACATCTGTTCTCAGTGCAGTTCAACTATGGTTGGTACCCTCCCCCGTGCCCCTAACCTTTCCCTCATTATCTTGACTCTCATATGGAAGTTAGTGCCTTTTTCTGACTTTCAAAATATATATGCACTTGCGTCCTCATTCATTCACTCGTTCAATATCTTTACTGAAGGCTGATCCAAATCGAGTTTGTATCTCAAAATATTAAAACCCAGAATTTAAAAGAAGACTATTTTGACTGCTCTGCCACACAGATTCAAGTCCCACCTCTGGTGGCTTGCTTGTCCTCTGCCACAGTGGAGTTATTGGTTTAGTGACATATCACTAGTGTATTTTGCAAAGCAGGATTAGTTACTTATAGTCACTTTACTCCTCCCTCACTCCCTGTGCTTTTAAATTTTGCACCATTGGGTGATTTGATTTTTCCAGTAACACAAGGCAAATTGGAATTTGGAGGAATATTCAACATAATGGTCATTCTAAAGCTGTGTTATGTGTAAGCAAGAAATACAGGTGCACTCAGATGACAGAACAATTAGCTAGAAATATCCCATTTTTTAACACTTGATTTCTGACTCATCTACATTTGGACCATTATCCCCCCAAATCATTCCCCCATTCTCCTAGAAGAACAGAACCTTATTATTTCTCCCACTTCTAGTTTTGTGATATACAACCTTTCCTAAGTTTTCTAGAGAAGAAAGGATGGTTTTATTTCCTCCATGATGGAGATCTTATTCTCCGTAAGACAACTTTTCTCATTCTATTTGACTCTCTGAAAATGAAAAATTGACCCTTTGAGATTATAAAAACAATCCAGAGATATATTTATATTCCTTCTGGGACTGAATTCTAAGGTGACAGAGAAAGTGGCTGGCATATTTATTACCAATAAACTTCTCATATTTGTTCCCTTTATTATTAGAAAAAAGATAAATCAGGGGTCCATTTGTCTATACAAATGCAAATGGAGATTGTGAGCCCTCCTGTCTGGCGATACCATGGGACACAGAAAGCAAAGCGATTTAACCCAAGCAGCGTGGGGCAAAGATGTCTGCCTCAAGAGCAATCTCATCCAGATGCACAGAAGTTCAGCAGTGTGCATGCCAAGACCTGCGCTTCTGACCACACAGGAATATAACTGTTTGTGAGGATAGGTAAGGGTGAAGGAGCAAGCCCATAGGAACAGAACTTCTCAAACTTTAACATGCAAAGCAATTATCTGGGATCTTCCTAAAAAAAAGTTTCCAACTTAGCAGGTCTGGAGTGGAGTTGAGTTCTGCATTCCTAACAAGTTCCCAGGTGATATCAATGTTGCTGATCCCAGTCCAAAACAAGTAGCAAGATATTAGAGATGAGTGGAAGTTTTCACAAGGACTCTGAGGACATTCTAAATACAAGATATTTTGTATTTAGTTCAATGCTACTAAGAGCACCCCCCAAAATTTCTCTCTCTCTGTATTTTTCAAAATAGCAGGATAAAGTAATACTGTTTTCATTTCTTTTTGTGGAATTAAATAGCATGCATAAAATAGGCAAATTATGCTTCACTGATTTAACCACCATCTAAACCAGGCAAGATAATATTACCAGCAGCATCTCAGTAGCCTGCTAGCCTCTTCACACCTAAGTCTAAGTCACTACTCTTCCCTTCCCCCTTTCAGAGGCCAAGGTCATCCTGATACCTGCAAGCAGAGATTTGTTTTACCTGTTGTAAATTTTACATATAAACAAACTCAGACAGTAACTATTCTTTTGTTCCTCTTTTCATTCACCATTATGTTTGTGATACTCATCTATATTATTGTCTGGACCAGTAGTTTGTTGTATTTCATTACGCTATACCTCTGCCATAGTTATTCAAGTCTGCCTCTGTAGCATAAAAGTAGCCACAGAAAATACATAAACAAATAGACCTAACTCTGTTCCAACTACAGTTAATTTACACAAGCAAGCATTGGTCAAAGTTGACTTGCTGATTAATATAAATGTTTATTCTGACTGATGTGAACTATAATGTTTACTGAATACTATGAAGGTTTATCACTAGTTACCCATTTTTTTTCTTTTAAAGATTTATTTATTTATGCATACAAGCTGGGGTACAGGCCAGAGACGTGGGGCAGCGAGAGGGTTCACTAGAGACAGAGTGGGGAGCAGCACAGGCAGATCGACCGAAATACACTGCTGAGGGGAGCAGTGGGCAAGGCAGGAGAGGTCTGACGTGCCATGTGAGAATCACCCCGGCCGGATATCGAACTCGCATCACAGCTGCCGACAGCGCCACAGCGCAGTGCTTAACCGCTGTGCCACCAGGGAGGCCCCATTTTTTTCTTAATGAGTATATGACTTTCCTATTGCTGCCACAAGTAATTAACACAAAATTAATAGCTTAAGACATGGCAAATTTACTCTCTCATGGTTCCATAGGCCAGAAATGCATGCAGACAGACCCAATTAATTCTGCTCCTCCCCCTCTCACAAGATTGGATCAAAGTGTAAGTTTGACCTAGGAGCTTATTCAGAGAGACTGGAAAACAAATTACTTCCTAACTCATTTCAGCAACTGGCAAAAGTCGGTTCTTTGTGGTTTAGGACTGAGGTTCCTAATCTTTGAAGACTGTCAGTTGGAACATTAGTTCCTCAAGCTCTCTCTTTAGCCTTTGCAAATGGCCCTCTCCAACTCAGAGCCAAAAACAACACATCAAATTCTCTCACATTTGGAAGCTCTCTTCTAGAAGCATTATTGTTTTACATTTTAATGTACAGTGTTCCTCAACCGATTTAAGGTATAATATGAGGGAGAGATGAAGAATCATCCTCTTATCTATGTAGATAGCCAAGTAAATCAGCACTGTTTATTAAAAAGATCATCCTTTCTCTACTGCTCTGTAGTGTCAAATTGTCATCAATGACCATATAAATGTGAGTTTATGTTTGAACTACTTGTTTCAATAGTCTAGTACTCTTTTTTTTCCACTATTAAAGACTATAGTTTTATGAAGAGCTATCTGATATTGTTAGCCTTTGAAGTTTGTTATTCAAGATTGTGAGAGGAAGAATTTGACCTGAGGCTGATTTTATTGGCATGCGCCACTGGTGGGGAGGTGGAAGGTGGTTTCTATTTGCCTCTAAGCATTGTAACCACTAGTGCTCATTGTAAGGGACCTAGGATCCATTGTATCACTTAATTGGCTTTGGTGAGTTTGATGTGCATTGCTAGATAATTTTGACTAATCATAAAGAAGATGAATGGCAAGTCTGGAATTCATTGAAGTGGTCAGGGTTCCAGGTGAAAGGCCCTAACATGGGTCTGAGAAAGGTGGTATAGAGAAAGTGGCAGATGAGAGAAAGTTAATGGACTTTACTTGGAAACTAGTTGTACCTGGAGCGTTGACTCCAGTGATGAGGAATATGGTACCTAGTAATGTTACAAAGAATTCAGGAAGAGCTATGAACAATTAAGTATTACATTGAGGTAAAGTTTCCTGAAAACTCTTTAAATGGAAACATTTATCAGAAAGAAATAGGGGCTGGTGATTAGCAAAGAAAATAAGGCTGGAAAGATATTTGGGGAAGTTTTCTGCATTTGGGTGGTAATTGGAGGATGATTGAATTGGATCATCCAGGGAATGTGTACAAAGCAAGAAAAGAATGCTGCAGATAAAATCTTGGTGAATTTTCCCTATCTGTAAAGCATGATAAGAGAAGGGTTGTGAGTGAAAATGATTTGGTGTAGAACAGGGTCAGGAACAGACAATAATCTTAGATCAACCCGAAGCTACAATTTAATCTGTGGTAGGAGGATCATTGCCTTCTCAAAATAGCAACTATTCTACTTAAAATATATACCGTTGCACAGAAAAAAATATTGACCTTGTATTTGTCCTTTTTTCAAGGATCCAGCGAAATAGTGTTTTCTATATAATGATGATGATGGCATTCATAATTTTCTTCATGCAGAACCTAATTTTATTTTAATTAAAATATGTAATGATGGAGAAGTGGAAAGGGAAAGTGTCTGAGCTGGAATCTTGTGCCCAGATTGCAAAGACTAAAAGAAACCCCGTGGAGCATGGAGATGGTTACAGTGAGATGTTTAGACTGGGAGGGAGTTGGCGTAACCCTCTTTTCAAGCCAGGATTTCATTTGCGTGCACTAGCAGACATTAGCTATTTCCAGCTTCTGATGATGAGGTTGGGAATTCCTAGCAGGGTCCAGACAAGAAATGTCTGCAATGTGAAATGTGGATAAAAGTGAAAAAGCAAGGCATACTAGGACAAAAAAGTCACTCTGCCAACCCAACTGTCCTCAACCTGTAAAGAATCTTCTGCCCTCTGGGTCCTGGAAGATAAGAACCAAAGGCCATCAGTTCATGGGTTCCATGTTCATTTCATCCAGTAAAGGAGTTGCTTCATCCACAGGGCAACAAGAACAATATAAAATTAGAGGAAGGAATTAAATCAATAGTCAGCCCAGCAGGAGACAGTATGTGTTCTTTTTTGAGCTGTGAGCAGGTGCACTGGGTGAATACAGATAAGTTGATAAATGGCTGATTCCATAGACTGGTAGCAAACACATGCTTTGCCAGAGATGACTTTTTAAGTCACCATACATCAAACAGACAGTGTCAGCCTTTGAGGATAAACCTGTGAAGCCTTGTTGTGCTCTTTGAACTACCTCTGAGACCCAGAGACTGAAAAGGGGCCTGAGTGTTCCTCTGAATCCACTGGGAGGATTGAAAGCTTCAAAGAGGAGTGCCATCATATCCAACGGGAAATACATTGATTGAAGGAACCAGTGTGAAATAGTCTTTAATAATTACCAGAAAGCTGGAATCGACTGGTGTTTTGCTGAGCTATATTTTATCTTTATTGGATTAACTGTGACACAGTAGGTTATGTCAAAGGGAATCTGCATGAATATTAAAAGTAAATGTGGTGTGAATAATAGATAACTTACATTAGATGCACCAGCATGCTGTAATTTTTATTCACCTACATAATTAGATTAAAACAAATCTGCTGAATAAAATACATTGTCTTACTATAATCCAGTTTAAAAGCACCCAAAAGTTATGGCCATAAGGATGTTTGCTGGTATTTTATATCTAAATACATAATTCACCCTAAGAAATGTTTTCCAAAAGATTCCATAGTTACAAGAGTGGGTGATTGTGAATATTAACAGCCTCGAGCCAGTAAGTAATACCCTTTAGGCGAAATAAGCCTCCTTCAATGTTGATATCAGAGTAGAATCACTAATATGTAACTTTTATGTTCATCTCTGGGAAATTAGACGGGACAGTAGGAAAATTAACCTCATAAAATTCCTCTCTGCAACCTGAAAACCCACCGTTTATTATTTTCAGGTGTCTATTTTCCTTTGTCTACTTCAGTTCTGCAAGATAAACCTTTTCCTATGGCAAAACTATCTTCCTCTTTGGGGCTGGGGAAAGTTGGCATGAAGATTTATCTGGTAGATCTCACAGCCCCAGGGTCTCTAAGCGGGCATTATCCCATCCCCCCACCACCACCTCCGCAGCTACTGCTCATTGCCGTTGCTGAATAATGCAGCTAGAATCTGCTGTAACGCTAATTCCACCCAACTATGAATGCTAGGGACTTCTCCACCCGCCAGCTGTCTCTGCTCCCAGTAGCTTCTAAATCTCCTGTCCACTGAAAAGGAGAATGTTCATGCGTGAAAATCTGAACGTGGCTCAGCAAAGAGTGTGGGAGGAGTGGACTTCACTTCTGGATGATGTCGAGGCGCTCCCCAGAGAACACGTGACTCATCCGGCAGGCGAGGAGTGGGCTTTACTCTGATGTTGACAGATGGGTTATGGGTCCTCACTGGTCCCCAATAGCTCTCTAGAGCAGCAAGAAACGGTATCAGGCTCTCCCTTCCAATCCTGTTTTCCTCCAAGTAATGTCCCAGCTTTGCATTATCCCCATCCAGCTTCTCTCCCCCTTCCCCCTCCCCCCCCCCCCCCCCCCCAATAATGCAGCTTGCCTAGGGCGGTGACAAGCCTTGATTTGCCTGGGTCAGATCCTGTCTTACACATTTGGTCCCAGCATAACGAATAATAATTCCCCTTTTCACTCTCACAATGACCCATTTGGACATTAAGTTATGTGGTCACCCTCATCTTGGGGATGTCCTTGTCTGAGGCCTCCAGTCTTCCTTGCAATCTGCTGTTACAGCACAAACTTCATCCCTTCATTCATTCCTTCATTCCCCTTAGGACCTTATGCTTAGATTCTTAAGTTATTTTCCCCCTTCACGAAATTAACTCTTGAAAATGGAAAGTCTGACTATCAAAGTAGGTTTCTAAGTCTCCCTTTACAAGCTTATTTTGGAAATTCAAGATAGAATATTAACTGCTTTGCTCTTTTTATACTTCTGTCACTCTAATTCTCCTTGAAACAATCTAGATGGCTGATGACAGAAACTGTCATTTATAGAAAATTCCAGAAAAGAAATCCATGGGTTTATTTATATTTAAAGTTATTTCCTCACTATTTACCCATTCCCAAACCCCCATTGCAATCTCAAGACATTTTTGCCACATCTTTTGTGCCTGGTGTAAGTTTTGTGGAAAAAATAATCACTATAAATTATTATTAGTAGTAGTATAGTAAATTAATATTTACTAGCATCCACCACACGCCTGTGATAACCCTGTAGGGTGGCATTATTTTCGTTATCCCCATTTCACAGAGAGAGTGGCTGGTGCACAGAGAAGTTAGTTCACCTGGTCAAGGTTATGGTTTTGTAAGTGGTTGCACCAGAAGTTAAGCCCATGCAATTTGCCTCTGGAGCTCATACACAGAAAAAAGAAGCCTGCCCAAAGACACAAAACTTGCAGAGCTTTAACTTGGCAAATTAATTAAAACACAGTAAACTTACTGAGAGAGGGGAGGGTGTGGTAAATATTGTTCGGAAAACTTTTTCACTCAGTAGTTCCCCCAAGCGATCCTCAAAGCCTCCCAGGAGCAGCTTCCAAAGGAGCCTATATTCTTCTAGCACGATGGGCCAAACGCCTTCCCCCAAGAACTGCTCTCTCCTCATTCACAACTGTGTGCGTCTCAGCTCAAAGGCAAGTTCTCTGCCTAGAATGGGTTAGTGGAGATGCTGGTTAAAAGGAGCAAGTCTCTCCAAAAGCAGAGCTTATTGTGGCACCTGAGCTCCACCTACTGTGCTTCTCCAGGTTGCTTGAAACCTGGAGCCCAGCAGGTCCAGGACCCAGACCCCAGCTCTGCTCCCACATGTCCCCTGTGATCCCTGAGGACCCCACTCTATGAACAGGCAGCAGGGAAGCTGCCCAGGTCAGACTGACCTGCTTTCTCTCATAGCTTCCAACAGGAAATGAAAGAGTTCAAGAAAATGACAGGTAAAATCTGCAAAGGTAACTAGAAGTGTGTATTTAAAAGATGAATAAAAACAAATGAATATATTCCAGAAATCCAATTCAACATATATGAGCATCAAGAGCAGAAATCATTTAAAGGAATCTCTCAGGAGAGTTGATTATAGTATATAAATAGAATAACTAGCCATTGTGAATGTAGAGTGCTTTAGGGCTGTCAGAGCAATCACACCGAAATTACCCCAGTGGTATCTAATTTCCATCACGCATTCGATATGTGTGGACCTGTATTGATAAGATGGAATTAATATCTCAGAGGCAAGGCTGCTTTTTCCCTGATTGAGTTAGGTGTTTCTCAGTGATTAATGAGGTCAAACTGTGATCAGCAGAATTTGTCAGAATTAACACAGATGTTCCTACATGTGGTGTTTGGTTTGTGATTCTCATTTGTAGCTTTTATTGTTTCCTTCTCAACATTTCACCGCTTGGCAGATGGTTCCTAAGTGTTCACCCCTTGTATTACTTGACATCCCCTTGCAAAAGACGCTGGGCCAGGGTCTCCCCCATGGGGTTCCAACTAGTGAATCTTGTATAAAAATTTTCCTTGAGCAATTGTTTGTATGTATGTATATAATAAAAAATCGAACAAACCGGACTGACTTACAAAACACAGCGAGAGTCTGTCACCTCACAATTTCCCACTCCAGTCTCCAAAGACAATCACTTTTAACTATTTCTGGTCTAGCTCTTTTGGGAATTAGACAAGGATCTGAAAAATTGGTTTTGAGAGCTAATTTTTATACAAACCTATGTATTTTCAGTTCAATTTCCTGTGATCACTAATATGTTTTAATATCACCCCAAACTTTCTTTCAGTTTTTGATGGTTATAACACTATTTTTTTCTCCTTTTTTTTTTATTGTTATTTATGTCTTTTACATTTTGTATTCCCCTTGGGCAGCCCACAACCAATTCACCCGTGATCCATCTCCATGGTCCCCTGTATTCTCCTCTCTTCCATTTTGTGCCCTTATCCTCCCCTCCCCCCACCTCCCCCCCACCACTGAGTGTCTCTCTCCCACCTGGCCTCCCTATAGTCCTGTTATAAGTG
>PVIJ01019315.1:0-23892 GCA_004024925.1 Scalopus aquaticus
TTTTTTTAAGACTCTCTGTCTTCACTGCTTCTGTTTGATGTTGCAGCTGACTTATTTATAGCAAATCGCTTAGCATCTGTGCTTCGAAAATTTGATCTCTTTTTATGTGTCCCTCATGGAATCCTGTTACCTTGTGCGTGTTCTGGTTGTTGTTCTTGTAGTTTGGGAAACATCATTTCTCTCCCTTAAGATAGGCTCCAGCACACAGGCCTTTGTAAAGACTGGTTAAAAGGACAAATGCAATGTGCAAATGACTCGGAAGGACGGCAGTCTTAAATCCCTTTTTTAAAGGAAGGTTTTAATACTAGAGGTAATGCATAATTCAGCCTCCTTGTTGGAACTGATTTCCTGTTGGTATCTTCTGTTTTGTAATGTTTTGTGGGCAACTTCTCTTTCAAATCATATCAGAACTATTCATTTGTCAGGCAGTGTGTTTCATGCAGGAGAAAGCTTGGGCTTCTTTCTGAAAAGTTGTTACGTGCAAGGAAAACTAATTCAGTGCCATTTGGAAAATCAGATTATAATGTAAGCAGCTGACATCCAAGGCGATTTGTGTGAAATAAAAAGGTAGATCTCGGTGCAGAAGTGATCGTAGCTGAAAGTGTATGTTCCGGGCGGGGGGGGGGGGAGGGATAAAGGGGAGGGGAAAACAAGTGTATATTCTAGACCAGTGAGTCACTGCCTTGGGGGATAAGGTCAGAGATGCTTTGATATTGTACTCAGAGCACAAATGTGCCAAGTGGACCTATACGGAGCCCCCTGGCATAGGGAATGGGCAGCCGCGGGTGGGTTTTCAGCAGGGCTCTGCCATAGTTTGCTTTTTGGAGAGAGCTCACTGGTGGCATCTTGAAAGCAGGAAAAACTAGACCTGGGCTGCTCATTTCTCTCTTGAGAGATGATACGGCCGCAGCTGCAGTAGGCCACCAAATAAGAGTAATGAATGCAAATTTGTCACTTAGAAGTGAAACTATTTAGAGACTGTTCACTCATTTATAAGGCACATTTAACAGAGCTTGGTGATGGTGAAGAGTGGGTTAAATTAGCCAAGGGTGATTAGCCAGGGTTTTGGCTCAGTTGACTTGGTGAACTATTTATTGTATTATTAAACGCAGTTTGAGCTATGGGATGGGAAACAGCTTCTGGGATAAAGACAGTAAAGTTAATTGCATTTGAAGTGCTGTGGGCCATTCAGGTTCCATATTTATTGGTCTGTACATGACAGTTTCAGTTGGGTCATTTTTCACAAGGGAAATACCTTGTTCCACCTCAACACTTAGGGAGATGACTGAACGGAGTAGGTAGGAGGAAATTCCCGAGAATAGAGCACCGGGGAGACCAGCAACTCATCGCCAACAGTGTCAAAAGTAGAGAGAGACCCACTCTAATAAAAGGGATAGTGTCATGAGATTTGAGAATTTTGATGAGTGTCCACGTGATTGACCCTCCATGTTGGCTGGGCGAGATCGGTGAGATTAGGAGGGTGCTTGGAGAGAAGGGGACGCAGGCTCTTTCCTTCTGTTTTGACCCTTCTCCTGCCCGCTGCTGTGGGCCTCAGAACAACGGTCAGTTTGCAAGTTTTGTCTTTGTCCTGACCTTTTATTCGGTTTTCTTATGTTCCACCTATCAATGAAGCCACTGGATATTTTTCGTGTTCCTTCTGACTTATCTTGCTTCACATAATCCCTTCTTCCTCTGTCCCTGTTGCTGCAAATGGCATGAGTTTACCTTTTGTGATCACTGAAGTGTTCCATTGTGTATATAGACCATATCTTGATCCATTCATTGTTTTGAGGCATTTAGGCTGTTTCCACATCTTAGCCATTGTAAATAATGCTGTGATATGTAGGAGTGCAGGTCTCCTTTCAGATTAGTGTTTTTGTGTCTAGTTATAATTTAACTGCCTGTCCGCTCTGCCTATCCTCGGCCACACCTGTGACCTGGTCATCACCCAGACCTGTTTCAAGGAACTAAAAGGGTGGAATGTGGGAAAGCCAATGAAATGGTCAATGGCATCAGTGAAAATAATAGCTAGTGGGACATGCTTGGGGAGCGAGGTGAAGGGGCACCCACAGAACCAGTAAGGGTAACGGATGAGGAGGAGATTGATGGTGGCAAATGGCACATGCCATGAACCTCAAAGGAGAGGGTGTTTGATCAGTAAATGAAAGAAAGATTCATATGTATTTACATCTTTGGAATGACATACATATACTCAGTTATTGTCTATTTTACTATGATCACGTCTATCATCTAACACATTTTTGGTATTCATACATCCAGATTCTAATTTTTGGATTTTTTTAAAGATACATTTTTATTTGCTTATGCATTCAAGAACTGGGGTGTAAGCCAGAGGTGTGGGGGCTGAGAGGACTCACCAGAGACAGAGTGGGGAGCTGAACAGGTGGATCTACTGAAATACACAGCTGAGGGGAGCAGCAGGTGAGACAGGAGAGGTCTGCAGTGCCGTGTGGGTCAGCTTCCTGGCCGGGGATCAAACTCATGCCACAGTAGCTGGTGACAGCTTCATCGTGCTGAGACTTTGACCCCTGCACCAACAGGAAGGCCCCTCTAATTTTTAGTTTTGGCATAAAATCTTATTGTGTGGGTGCATCATAATTATGAGACCATTCTTGCAAAGATGCCTATGTAGATTGTTTGTATAGGGATAATGTTGTATTAAATAGACCCTGTTTTATATCTCTGAATATATTAATGTAATTCTCATGCTTCTCAAAGTCTAGTGATTTTGCAGTTTTTAAGCTTCTTATAACACTCCTTCCTAATGGGAAAATTTATCAACTAAAATTCCTTTTATAAATCTAATAGCCCCACTTCCCAAGAAATGATAATTAAGTGCTCTTATACTACAGGCCAAACAATCTAAGATGAGGGCAAGAGATAAAAAGCACAGAGGGGGCCTCCCTCGTGGTGCAGCGGTTAAGCCCTGTGCTGTGGAGCTTTCGGCAGCGGCAACATGAGTTCGACGCCCGGCCGGGGAGATTCCCACATGGCGCGGCAGACCTCTCCTGCCTCGCCCGCTGCTCCCCTCAGCAGTGTGTTTCCGTCCATCTGCCTGTTCTGTTCCCCACTCTGTCTCTAGTGAACCCTCTCACCAACCCATACCTCTGAGGCCAGCTTGTATGTATAAATAAATAAATCTTAAAAAAAAAAAAAGCACAGAGGAAAATAATCATGTCCAGAATAAGGACTTAGAATGTTTCAGGTTCAAAGAATCAGGGTAAAAAAGATATTTTTCTGAAAAAAGGGTGAGAAATGATATGTGTGTAAAGCTCTTCCCACTCGATGCTTACCTGTTCCAATTTGAGTAGGAAGCAGCTAAGTAGCTTCAGTGTAAAGAATTATTACGATGGGGCACATTTTATGAATGGAAAAAGATATTTTAGAGACACAAATGGAAATTTAAATGAAGCTTAGCTATCTGTGCGAAGTGTGTATTTCACAGGTACAATATAGAATTTTTGAATTCTAGGTAGCTTCCTTTTACACGATCACGATCTATAATAATATTCACTAAGTCCTCCCCTCCCCGCTTCTCCAAGGACTGCTGATGTTAATATTAACTCCACAAAGCACAGATCTTGGTATTGGGTATGTGGGGGGACGACGGTACTGGGCGGAGCCGAATCACCATCCCTGTTGTTCAGAGTCGTGCTGAATACAGGTCTGTACTCCAGACTCGAACGTGGAGTTAGAGAGCCTCCAAGTGATCAACTGAAATCAAATCCTGCCACCCCTTCATCTCTCTTTGAGCCCAGAAAGTGCCTGCTCCTGGGCAACCTCTGCTCCAGCATGAGCCATCTGCCCACGTGGCACCATCCCTGCGTCTGTCCTTCTGGCAGCCGCCATCTCAGAGTTGGAGATGTAGCCAGACTAAAGCATCCTGCGGCTTCCTTGTTAGGGTCCTGCAAAATCGCCTTCTCTGTGGGCCGGGAGGCAGGGAGAGGGGAGTAATACACAAGGCGAACCAAGAGGGTGGCTTCTGTGAAAGACAAAGTGAAAGAGAGCTGTAAGCAAAAGAAAACCCACCCATGGCATTGGAAACTCCAGGTGAGGCATCTGCGCATGTGCCACCCTCAGCGCCCGGCTCGCGCTGTCTTGGTTAAACTAAGTTAGCACCTGCATTCCAGGGGTGAGTTGCTACCAAAAGTTGTTCCCATGACCATGGTGTTTCATATGTATGTAAGAATGTATTTTATTTTTTTTTAAAGATTTATTTATTTATGCATATAAGCTGGGGTACAGGTCAGAGGCATGGGGTGGCGAGAGGGTTCACCAGAGACAGAGTGGGGAGCAGAACAGGCAGATCAGAAGTACACTGCTGAGGGGAGCAGCGGGCGAGGCAGGAGAGGTCTGCCGCGCCATGTGGGAATCTCCCTGGCCGGGGTATCGAACTCGTGTTGCTGCTGCCGACAGCTCCACAGCACAGCGCTCAACCGCTGCGCCACCAGGGAGGTCCTGTATTTTGTTCAATAGTGATAAAACTACTGCTAATTGTGTTAGGCGTTTATAGTCGCATAGTAGTGAATTAAATAAGGCCTCGTATTCCCAAGTACCTGACTGCTTTAAAAATACCGCATTGAGGCAGGTGACTGCGCCAAATTTCAGTTAGCTAAGCGTTTATCACAGTGGCTTGCACATCAAAAGCAACAAATAAATCGTTTTTTAAATTCAGTAAATCATTATTAAATTCAAGCACATTTTCTCTTTATGAGCTGTTATAATAAAAATTGGAGGCAATCTCAGATCTTAAAGATTTTGGTAGGTGGCAATTAAGTATAAATTTGTTACTCCTCCTCTTGTGTGTTAACCTGAATAAGAAACATAGTTAGGTGCACTTAAGAGTTCTGGTGAGGAAATGTGATAATTTAGATAATTTGCCAGATGATAAGCTATCTCACATATTTTTTGGAAAATGATATAAGTAGCATAAATATATAAATAAGTAAATAATTTTTAAAGTCTACAATAGTTTGCTCTAGGCCTAGGCATTTCTAGTGTACATAGGCGGTATGCTAAGAAAGTGAGTATAAACAAGATTTCAAACAAGTGCTTCACAGAATAATTTGCATGTACTTTATTGGTACAAGCTTCTCAACCGCTGCTTAATGGAGCTATGGCAGAACCTCTAATTTGCAAAGAAGGCATTACTACCTTTTATTTAAATGAAACATAGCTTCATTTCCTTAGAATAGTATTCCATAATTCAGAAAGATGTTTATTCAAACCAGGCAGTTAATCTGAATTAGTATAGCTTTACTGTGATGCGTGTTTGCTATCTTGAAATTCATTGAACTTTTTAAAGATTTATTTATTTTTTATTTATACATACAAGCTGGGGTACAGGCCAGAGGCGTGGGGCAGCCGAGAGGGTTCACCAGAGACGGAGCGCGTAGCAGAACAGGCAGATCAGAAATACACTGCTGAGGGGAGCAACGGGCAAGGCAGGAGAGGTCTGCCGCGCCATGTGGGATTCTCCCCGGCCGGGCGTCGAACTCGCGTCGCCGCTGCCGACAGCTCCACAGCGCAGCACTTAACCGCTGCGCCACCGGGGAGGCCCTCATTGAACTTTTTATAGCCGATGAAAAATTAGGTGAAATTACTAGAACAAATGAGGCCATGTAAAGGTGGGTGTGTGTCTATGCACATGTGTGCCCAGATGGACAAGACACCCCTGAGTGTTCCTGAGACCCAGTTAAAATGTAGGTAAAACATCAGAAATCTGTTCCTGATACTAAGCATAGTATGTTGGAATAGAAAACTCAAGTGGAGGGCCTCCCCGGTGGCTCAGTGGTTAGGCGCTGCGCTGTGGAGCTGTCAGCAGCGGCAACGCGAGTTTGACGCCCAGCCAGGGAGATTCCCACATGGCGCGGCAGACCTCTCCTGCCTCGCCCGCTGCTTCCCTCAGCAATGTGTTTCTGTCTATCTGCCTCTTCTGCTCCCCACTCTGTCTCTGGTGAGTCTTCTCACCGCCCCTCTGGCCTCTGGCCTGTACCCCAGCTTGTATGCATAAATAAATAAATCTTAAAAAAAAAAAAAAAAACTCAAATGGAGACAGAGGAATAATTTGTGAGGATGACTGTTCAAACTAGGAACCAGGACTTACTACTTTATCTCCATGGATTAAGTCACAAGGTTGGGAATAAAAACAGACTAATTCTTGGCATTTTCAATATATTAACGATCTCTGTAGGCTCCCTTCGTGAAGCATTGCTTCTTTAACCCTGTGTGAAAATTGTTCCAGCCTTATCTTAAAACAAAAAAATACTAGATTGATTCTAGTTTGAAGACTGTCAGTCATATACTTGGGAAAATGTTGGGATACTATATATTTACTTGCTCCTACTTTCCTGTGTGACAACATAATCACTAGAGGATGCTAATAGTGACACTGGTAGGAAGTAGACAATTGACGGCATTTGGGAGGATTTTTTTTTAATTTAATTTATTTATTTATGCATACAAGCTGGGGTACAGGCCAGAGGCGTGGGGCGGCGAGCAGGTTCACCAGGGACAGAGTGGGGAGCAGAACAGGCAGATGGATGGAAACACACTGCTGAGGGGAGCAGCGGGCGAGGCAGGAGAGGTCTGCCGTGCCATGTGGGAATCTCCCTGGCCGGGCATCGAACTCGCATCCCCACTGCCGACAGCTCCGCAGTGCGGCACTTAACCGCTGCGCCACCAGGGAGGCCCCATTTGGGAGGATGTTGCTTCCGGTAGTCCCTTTCCTGGCAAGGGATAGCCTTAGGATTTATTGTGATGAAAGGGAACCCTCTTCAGACTTGATAAGAATGGAGTAGATCCCTATTTGCAGTCTCCCTGTGCCTTTCTTCTCTCCTCTCCTCTCATCTTTCTCCAGTTCAACTGTCGTTTTCTGCCTGAGCATTGCCAGCCACTTTCTTCCTGGCCACAGTAAAGTCGTTACATGAATTCCTGCTGAAACAGCTCCTCTTCTGTAAGGGTTTCTCTGATCCTCTCTTTCCATCCCCTTTGTTAATTTATTACCCCCTCTTCTCTTTTTGCATGTCCTGTGTACAGTGTCACTCCCTGAGTCCATGCAGCAGTGAGGTGTAGCAAATAGAGGCAGTAGCAGGAAGTCATGTTAGACTGTGTAAGTCACAGGAGGACCAGGGACCCCGCCTGTGACCTTGCCCACTGATGCTCCAGCGTGGGTGTGGCCGCTTTGTCATCCATAAGCTCTTAGTCCACATATGTTCGCTCCCAGTCATTTTTCTTCCTTTTATCATGCTTAAAAAGTGGCTGTTGGGTGAAACTTCCTAACTTTCGGCTGTACTTCCTCTGTGAATGAGAAGATTCTCTAGTCTAAGATTTGCTGGGTCTTGAGTAGGCAGGGTTTAAAAGTAGACCTGTGCTTCAGTGGAAAGCATGCTCCGAGAAAAGGCAGTTTTTGATTTTTTTCCCACTAAATGAAATGCCTGATTATAGAGAGCATAACTCAGTTCATTTTAGAAACATTAAAAATTATTCAATTTTATTAATGAAAACATTAAGCTCACACATTGTCTCATAAAGCCTTTCAGTGTCCACTGTGTGATCTTTGTTTAAAATACAGGTGACAGGCATGCAGGAAGTAATTTGTGCATTTGATGTAAGTCTGACAGCTGTATTTTCCATAGTTTTCAAGAATGATGCTAATTAATTTGTAAATGTGGATATATGATCATTTTATATCCTTTTTGGGGAGAGTTACCTGTAGGTTTTTTCATATATTTACAAATATTTCTTTACTTCAACCACCTAAACCAATGTTTTTTATTTCTAAGTGTTCCAAGATACACAGGGATTTTTATAAACTGCCACCTTTTTTTCTGTAAAGAGCAATTACATGTAAAACAATTTAAAACTCAGAATGCCCCTCTATCTTACTTTAGTGCAAAGAATGATGTCCTGTACACTTCTTGTGACTGATATCAGTGTCAGTCTCCAAAAAAAAAAGAAGTTTATTTAGATTTTCTTCAAAGATTGAAAAATCTGCCATGAAAAAAGTAGACAAAAACAAGTCCCACATAAACAGAGGGTCCACTCACATCTCTGAGACAGGAACAGTCAACCAGAGGACTTTGCACACAAGAGATAGAGGCATAGCATGAAGTGGACTCCTTCAGGAAAGGTAAAAGTAATTTGACTCTTGAAATTGTAGCTACAGATATTTCAGGGAAAGAAAATAGGAACATTTAAAGCAGCAAAATGAGCGGATAAAACAATGCAGTACATGTCAAGTTCAAAGCCTCCAGCGAATAGACATGACCATGAAGAAATAACTCTCCAAAATCCAGCCAGAAAAACTTGGAAGAGTATGTCTTCCTATCAGAGAGAGAGAGTTCAAATCACTCTAAGAAAGAAACTCCAAGGGATAGAACAAAAATCAGAAAGGCAAGAAAAACTGTACAAGAGAACTCAGAAAAACTAGTCAAAGAGATTCAAGAAATTTCAGAGAAGCAAATGAACTCTAATGGAATTCGTGAAGAGGAGGTAGAAGTTGCAACTTTAACTAACACCGTGTAAAGAATGTGAGAACTCTGTTTTTCCTTCCCAACCAGTTCTTCCCGGCAAGCCTCACGCAGTACCCATCCAGCTCGGTGATACGTGCAGACTCAGTACGTAAATAACAGTGGCGTAGAGGCGGCCAGCTTAACTCTCCATGAAGGTATTTGAATTCTGACAAAGAAAACTAAGAACACGTGAGTCTTTAACTGGAGTACCTAGGTGGGGGACCTCCTGGTATCCCCCAGTTCTCAAAACAGTGAGCACCATTTAATAGCTCCCAACCACTACAGCCAGGGCTGTTCCTTTGTCAACATACTCTGGAGATCGACAGTAACAGCAGGTCCTGCCTCTTGGTGTCCTGAATATTCGAAACCAATAAATGGTAGACTCTCCGCCTGTCGGTCACCTTGGAAAACCCCATTGTCCCAGAACCTGGAAAACCTGGTGGGATGTCTTAGCGAGTCACTCGCTTCACTCCTTTGTCACCTGTCTTCTCGGATTCTTTCTGGAGTGTCTTTGGTCAGAAATGCGCTACAGTCTCGTGATTCTTTAGAACAAATGTAGTGTATGGAAATCTATACATGGTGTGCACTTTCCTGCCAGTTTTTGGTCTTAATTTTTATGATACTGGAGGCAAGAGAATAAGGTACCTTTGGAGATGTTTACTATATGTGAGCAATTTCGTTTCCAAAATTTGTCCTTTTTTTAAGGGAGACTTTACAATTGATACTGCATATTGCCTGCATTGTATATGGTATTCTGTGTAAAGCAGATATGTGTGATTTATTGATTACAAAGTTAAAAATATAGAGGTGTCAAATGCTGATCCTTGACTTCGCTATTTTGTACAGCTTGCTATAAATATAACAACTTCTTGTAAAACGTGACTGAGATACACATTTAGCTGGGCTAGATGAAACAGGAACATGAGCGGTAATTATAAGAATGGGATTTTCCTGCATGTGGGTTATCTACATTGCACGGGGCCTGAGTCTGCTCCTCTGGTCTCCCTTTTTGTTTTTTGTTTCGTTTTTTTTTTTTTGTTGTTTGTTTGTTTGTTTTTTAAAGATTTATTGATTTATGCATACAAGCTGGGGTACAGGCCAGAGGCATGGGGTGGCGAGAATGTTCACCAGAGACAGAGCAGGGAGCAGAACAGGCAGATAGACCGAAGTACACTGCTGAGGGGAGCAGCAGGCGAGGCAGGAGAGGTCCGCCGCGCCATATAGGAATCTTCCTGGCCGGGTGTCAAACTCGCGTCGCCGCTGCCGACAGCTCCACAGCGCAGCGCTTAACCGCTGCGCCACCGGGGAGACCCTGGTCTCCCCTTTTTGACTGGAGATCATTGTAGTCCCACTGTGCATCCAGCCAGACCCCTCACCTCCGAGAGTGTTTTGCTACGTGTGTCTGAGCTCAGGATGGACCGAGGGACTGGGATCTACGGGACAGAGCCCACGCTGGCCAGGGGAGGTGATGTCTGGGCACCGCTGTCTGCCTGGACCCATGACCGCTTCTCCATGTGCATCAGCGCTCACGTCTGTTGTTCTTCTGAAGAGCTGAGTGAACTCCTCTGTCAGTTCATCCAGTCCCGTGCCTTGTGTGTGTGCCGAGCAGGCTCTGGTGAGCGAGGAGGACAGGCTGAGCTGTGTCCGCGAGTCTCAGATGCCAGAGAGGTAACCTGCCTCTGAGGAGACCAGCCCCGAGGCAAAGGAGATGCGCGCTAAGACAGACAACTCCCGTTTCCAAAACACAGCACAGTCCCCAGCTCGACGCTTAGTCTTCCATCGGGATGTAGGAAGGGCCTATAAATAGATCACACCTCACGGACACCGCAGAAGGGCCATTTGCTGTCAGAAGCGATAGCCCCACAGTGAGAACACTTCAGCTGCCTCAGTGTATATCCCTGGGGACCCAGAGGTGCTCTGGGGTCAGCTAGTCCTAGCGTAGCAGGTAGGACACAGCTTGACGGTGACTCCTGGAACTCTGTGAAGTGCAACTAGAGCCGCCATCAGCCTGCTTGGTGCAGGGAGAAGCTCAGTCTGGGCTCCGGGCTGCAAGAGCAGGGGCCTGGGTTTCTGCCCCAGGGGTCTTGTCAGTGTTGCTCTGTGTGGCTCACACAGTACCAGCCTGCCCTGCTGACTCTGAATGGAGAGAGCTTTCGTCCTTTCCCTTTGCATTTTATTACTAGACACAAAACAGCCCCGGAAAATTTGGACCTGGCCTGACCTGACCTTATCAGTTGCTTAATATTAAACAAAAATGTTGAGTCTGCCTTATTCTCTGTCTGACTTTGTTGCCTCAAAGTAAAAAAAATAGAACTGAAGCAAATGACCAGTTTTCAGTCCAGACCGATGCAGAACTTACTAGCATTCACAGTGGCGGCGTGGATGATTTTCTAAAGCCTTCTGGGACCCACAAAGTAGGGTATGAAATAGTAATATTTATTTAGTCTTAAGTAGATGTTTTGCTTTTTTTCATTGCCGTCACCATTATTATTTTTTCACATTTTGTTCTGATTGAAGAAATTCTTGTGTTTTGCTAAAATACACATAAAATATGCTGTCTTAGCACTTTTTAAGTAGAAAGCTCAGTAGCGTTCATACCTCAGCATTGTGCAACCGTCACCACATCCACTCTCAGAACTCTTCGTTTTGCAAAACTGGAACTCTGCGCCATTAAACTTCTCCCCATTTCTTCTTCCCTTCAGCCCCCTACATACACCTACCCTTCTTCTGTCTCTCTGATTCCATCTATTCTAGGTTCCTCACGTAAGTGAAATTATATAGTGCTAGTGTCACATCACAGCATCATGTCCTGAAGCTTTATCCATGTCTTAGGATATGTCAGAGTTCCCTGTCAGAGGCTGAGCAATGCTTCATTATGTGTATCTGCCATATTTTGCTTTTCATTGCGTCGGCCAGTGACTATTTGGGCTGCTTACAGGTCTTCGGGATTGTGAATAAAGCCAATATGGACAATTTTTTTTTTTTGAGACCTGGTTTTCAGCTCTTTCAGGTCATATGGTGATTCTCCTTTGAGTTCTTAGAGGAACCATCATGCAATTATCCACAGCAACTGCACCGTCTTACATTCCTATCAGAAGTTCAAATTTCTCTATATCCTTGCCAATACTTGTTATTTTCTGGGGTTTTTTTCCATCGATAACCATCCTAATGGGTGTGGGTTGGCACCTCATGGTGGTTTTAATTTGCATCGTTTTCTTTTATAATACCTAGCACTGCTGTCTCTTCCTTGCCTTCAGAAGGCATTGATTTTGATCTATACAGTTTTGCAAAACGTTGCCTGACCATTAAATGAGATGATCCTAGATTAAGTGATCTTGCTAAATCATGCATGCGTGCGCGCGCGCACACACACACACACACACATTTTTAATACTCAGTGGTTGCCTTGTTTGTTTGAAGAAGGGCTCTTGACAAAGAATGACCCATCAAATTCCTGCTTTTGTTTTTATTACCTGTGCCCTTAGTTGTGGTTAGCAATGCTGTTTTCATTATGCCTTCTCTTGGTCAAAGAATAGGAAAAGCCATTTCAAGAATATAAATTTTTTATTTTTGGCTCATAGTTGCTTTTGCGTGTGTTTCTGAAAGATAGAATGAGACTCCCATCTAGATGTGGGCATGAGCTTTAGAAATAGGGTAGGGTACAGAAGGGGCTAGTGATTGTGTAAAGAAGAGTAAGATGAGAGAAGATGAAATCCAGACTGATATTAAAGGGTTAGTTTTAGTAATCGGAGATTTGGCAGGAAAACAAGAGGAAGATAAGCACTCTTTCAGCTGATCGAGAACTCGGCCATCCCGCTCTGCTTCCCGGCTCTGCTTAATGCCAAAGCTTGGCCAGTGTCCATGCCCTGCGCCTTGCTGCCCGAGAGCCCATGCTCGCCTCCCCCGTCTGCTACCGCCAACTTGAAGTAGGTTTTCTTTTCTTTAAAGATTTATTCATGCATACAAGCTGGGGTGCAGGTCAGAGGTGTGGGGCTGTGGGAGGGTTCACCAGAGACAGAGTGGGGAGCAGAACAGGCAGATCGACCGAAACACACTGCTGAGGGGAGCAGTGGGCAAGGCAGGAGAGGTCTGCTGTGCCATGTGGGAATCTCCCCGGCCGGGCATCAAACTCACGCCGCTGCAGGTGCCAACAGCTCCCCAGCGCTGCGCTTAACCCGTTGCACCACCAGGGAGGCCCTGAAGCAGGTTTTCAATGGAACAGTTGAAAGACCTGACTCAGTTTATCATCTTGATTGTACTTTTTAGTATGACTCAGCAAATCTGCCTATGTCTACATCAATAAGAAAGTCTTTAGCTGGTGTATTAAAACAACCCTCAGCCTTTTTCCCTTGTCATCGTACAATTTGGACTCCATGACACAATCATTTCTGGACACTTCTAAAGTAAAAATGCCAGGCATTCAGTTAGAAAATAACTGGCAGAAGAAACTGACCTCAGCTGAAGAGGGTGCTGAGGACTGTGGTTGTGGTGAGTCGCGTGGTGTGACTGTTGCTGTGAACCCCTCCTGTGCTCACCTCCTCGCCGTCACAGGCTCACCAGGATGCTCAACTCAACTCTGGCAGTTTCATAGTGAAAAAGCAGGACCAGAGTCTGCCTTCCTACAACACTGGTGGAGACACAAACATGAAGCAAATGAGCCCACAGACAGTAATAATTGCAGTGATGATGCGTGTTACAAAGAGTAATGCTGTGTCCTGGGGAGCAGGGTGACTTGGAGGGGTGGAGCTCTGGTGATACAAAATCTAAGCCAAATGTTAAAGGATAAAAGGAATTTATTCCACATGTGATGGAGGTGGCTGCACTATGCCTGTACTGAAAAACAGGTGAGCATGTGCAAAGGGCCTGGGGTAGAAGGAGCTTAGTGCACCCAGGGCACTGGAGAGGGGCCCCCACCGAGGGCCAGGAAGTAGGCTCCATGCAAACTAGGCAGAGACATGAAGCTTATATGAGGATTTTTCTGGGAAAAGCAGTAGACAGCTATTGAAGGGCTTCCGGCATGTGATGAAATCTGAGGGACTGAACAGCTGCTCTCTTGAAGAAGTGATGGTGGGGGCAAGAGAGGAGATAGGTCAGGGAGGAGGCTCTTTCAGTGACAGGTGACAGGTATCAGTGACAGGTGACAGGCCGGGGATATTGTAGTGGAGCTAGGAGTCTTGAGTCACAGTCCATCTTGGAATTAATCGGTAAGATTTGGTGAGGGATTGGTAGATAACACAATAGGTAGTCAGACCACTTCCCCGTCAGATAATAGCTTAAGTACAGGTCAAAGCATCAAATGGTAGACTGATGCTTGTGGTTTCCGTCATCCAGTAACTGTTCGATGCTTGACTTGCTCAGCGGAGGTTTCTCCGCCTCCCTCTGCATCCCAGGAGCACCTGTAAGATGCTGATGGTGCAGTCACAGCTGCCGTTTGCTCAAGGGCCGGACTTGGTGTCTGTGCCGAGACCAGTTTTCACTGTGTCTCCGTAGGCTGTGTGTCCTGAGAGGGGACCTAGGGCACTTTGGGGGCCACTGGAGAGGGGGGGACTGGCATACCTACACAGTGACAAGGTGCTGCTGGCACCTGGTGGGGGTCTGGTGCTGATGGGGCCCCCACCTCGAGAACTGGTGGTCCTGCCAGGCCTGGGCCAGCCTAGGCGGCACAGGAAGCTGGTAGTTCTCCTCTCAGTGGGTCCTGCCAGCCTCACCGTGACTAGTCCTTCCTGCGGCTCTGTGACCCTGGGGCTGAACCCGCAGGTTATGGGGGGATGCCTGGATGTTGGCATTCTTCCCAGTCATCCGCGGGACCCCTTGGGCTCCCAGACACCCCTGAGTTGTCCTGTTCCTGCTTCCCCCTGGTGTCTTAAGGCAGCTGCTTGGCAGCACAGAAGAGAATAAGCAAACTCTCTCTCTGTCTCTGTGTGCGTGTGTGTGTGTGTGTTCTGGAAGAGTCTCTATACTTCCAGTTGCCCCATCAGTACAGTGGGAACGGCGCCCGCATCTCCCTTCGGGGTTGTGGTGTGACGGGCCGTAGACACATGGCCGGCGCTTGCCTGGGTGGGTGGTGAGCACCTGCTGGTTGCTGTGGTTCGGCCAGAGGGAGCCAGTGCCGGGCTCCACACAGGGGCCCTTCTGCGTGGCCTGGGAGGAAGGCATGGAGGGCTTAGCAGCCACCCAAATGCCAGGCAACAGGTGGTTTTCGGCAAAGGAGCAAGTCTTTGGCAAGGGTGTTGGTGACTCTCGGCTCACAGGATCCTGCAGCCTCAACCCAGAGCCTTCCATGGAGGTCCCGGGCCCACTTCCCCTCAGGTTTGTTCTCCAGCTTTTTTTTTTTATCATTAAAGATTTATTTATTTATGCATACAAGCTGGGGTACAGGCCAGAGGCGTGGGGCGGCGAGAGGGTTCACCAGAGACAGAGTGGGGAGCAGAACAGGCAGATGGGCTGAAACACACTGCTGAGGGGAGCAGCGGGCAAGGCAGGAGAGGTCTGCCGCACCATGTGGGAATCACCCCGTCCGGGCATTGAACTCGCGTCTCTGCTGCCGAAAGCCCCACAGCGCAGCCCTTAACCACTGCGCCACCAGGGAGGCCCTGTTCTCCAACTTTATGCTTAGAGCTTGGCAGGCGTTTCTGCTTTTTCCCAGGACATTCTGGGCCCTGCCTTGGAGTTTCTGAGATGGCCTCTTACGCGGGGGAGCAGGAGCATATGGCTGGTGGCTGTTTTCTGAGTTGGCTCCAGTGTAGAGCTCTCCCTCCCCCCGCCTAAGGCACTGGTTCTTATCTCCACAGCAGTGCATGTTCTTGGTTAATATGATACCATTTACCTTCTCCCCCTTCTTCCCTATCAGCTGCTCAGCCTCAGAGTCAAGCCTGTATAACTCATCAAGTCTTATTAATGTTTTCTCCAAGATGAAACATCTTTTAACCATTTCTGATATGTCACATATATAGGCAAGATAACAGCGCGTGCGTCAACGGCCTTACAAATGAGAGTAATGATTCTGAAAATATTTCTCTTTTTCATATGTGCCATTGTTTCTCTTCATGGTCCTAGAAGTATATTTTTATTTCTGCTGATGTTCTGTATTTGCTGATGGCCTAGAGACCCACGCATAGACACTAATGCTTCTAATACATGGCCGACGTGCCTCATTGCACGGCGGTCCTTCAAATGTATGCAAAAAATTTGATTCATCTCACATTTTATTCATCAGATTGAGTTATCTTGTGGCTTTGTATGAAATTCCACTTAGCATGCTAAAAATTTTCAAAAATCTGTATAACTACTGGTTAATTTTGCGCTCCATTAAGCAATAATACGAGTGTCAGAATGCGTTAAATTCAGAAAGTGCGGTAGTCTCTCTTTAAGACGATATTCTACTGGAGCTGCCTCTTCCCTTCCCAGACTTTTGTCATACCTGAAGCAGAAAGGATAAAGTGGTTTAACAGGCCCAAGGACCTTTTTAACTAATGGGAAGAATGAATGCCAGAAAATGTGAGAGAATGCTGTCAGGGGCAGTTAATGGCATAATCCAGGAATCGGACTGAAACTCTACACCCCTTAAATTTGTTTAATAGCTACTAATAGTTTATAGGAACTACCAGAATGTTAGGCCTCCAGAATTTTAAATATACACGAACCCCCTAAGAAATACAAACCCCTTAAGCATAAAACCTGTGGCCATGCATCGCTTAATTTGAGTGTTTTCTTTTTAAGAGCATTATGATACCCAGACTTAGAGTAAGTGAATGGCATGGTTTTCTGACTTGGTTAATACACTTAATCATTCCGTAGCACTCATTAATTGAGCAAGTATGATGTGCTAGATGTTAGGTTAGATGCTAAAGTAACAAAGATCCGTAAGTGAAGATTCCAATGATTATGGATCTGACAGTTCTCACAAAGTGAAAAATATATTTGGGCAGCTAATAAAAACAGCAGCAGCTTTCTGAAATTTAATGACAATAAACTTTTGGTCAATATTTATTAAATATTTTAACAATCCAGAATTGTTTAGAAAAATATAAATTTCCTAGGTACTAATAGTAGGCAGATCAAGGTAAAGTCTGGGACCCCCAAAATTACATGCTCTGAAGAGATCCTTCTAATCACCTTCATGCCCACCTGTGACTGTGCAGGTGCCTCTTTTTTTCTTTTCCCCAAATAAACCTATCCTTTTGAAATGTAAATAAGTAGCTAAAAAAATCAAGCGATCCTCTATCGGCCACCTAAAGACAAAGCAGACTCTTGGTGTGAAAACTGTAGTAAGATTAGTGCATAGAGAGAGAAGAGAAGAAAGGTTAATAGTTTCCCAATGAAATAGGCAGTCCCCCGGCCCCCGTGGGTAAATACCCGGCCAAACCGGGTCAGCCCAAAGCCAGGCTCCTGAGGCCCAAAAGCTTGTGTCAAGTCTAAGGCAGCTTCTGGTGGGGAGCCGCAAGAGAAGGGGCCAGGCAAGTCTGGGATAAGGGAGGAAAACCGAAGCAAACGTCAAGAGATTGAAGGCCACTGCGTGTCTGCCACTCACGTCTCTCCCCAGTGCCTCTGCCTGTCTCAGCCTCCGCGTCTCCTCCTCGTCCCCCAGGTCCCTGCTGCGAGGCCAAGAGTGAGAAGCCAGGGCTCCTTCTTCACTCGTCTCTTTGCTCCTGTGTCTCTCCAGGTCTTTGCTGCGTTCCCCTCCGTAGGTGGGCAGAGAGCCTGGAGCCTCTTTCTGGTGCGCCCCCTCTGGTGTAACTCCTGGGGCCTCCTAGCCAGTGTACTTCTAACAACTTACATCCTAGAAATATTCTCAATATGTGTGTGCACACCTGCACACTTCTCTATATATTATTTTCAAAAGTGGCAAATACTTGCGATGTGGATCAATGCCCGTGATTGAAGTGAAGGACACAGGTAGCCTAGTGATTTATATTACACAGTCTCACTTATATGAGGAAAGTATGTTTCTGTGTACCTGTTTGCCGGGGCTGGGGGCGGGTGGGTAATAAATAATTCCAAAGACACAAACAGTTGACAGTATGCATCCTATTAAATTTAGTTTATTCTAGAAAGTGGAATTGGGACTAGAAAATAGAGGAGTACTTGGTCTTGGTGCACGTCCATATTTTTGGAGTTTGACGACAAAATTACATTACTTTGAAATTTCAAAACATGTTTTTTTTAGGGGAAGGAAAAAACCCCAAGCCTACACCAGGGAATCAATGGTTAGGAAATTCTAGGCCCAAAGCAGCAATCTTGGGGGCCTGGAGAAGAAATGAATCCCAAAGATAGTCCCACCTCCTTATTTAGAGAACCTTGAAACCCACGGTTTGAAGGCGCTTCCTGAAGGAACTGGGAAACCGATCCCTAAAGAGCGGACAAACAGGAAGGCCCTGGTTGGCACGCACCCCTGCCGCCTCCCGGGTCACCGGTGGAAGCCTGAGGTCTTTCTTTACCGCCAAGTGTGTGGGAGGAAAGCAAGCACTAGGCCTGAGAGTGGTCTGGGGCTGGGGGCATCACCTGAGCCCGGGAAGGCACATTCTTGGGGTTAGAGGAGTGAGCCCTAGCCAACTTCGGCCTGCTGCAAGCTCTTCTCCAGCCCCAGTGAGCAGTGTTCCTCCAGCTCCATGGAAAGAAATTTCCCGGCTGGTCCCCAATTCATGAGACCTCAGTTCACATTTGGAGAGGGGACATGCAGAGTTTGATGGACACCTTTTCTGCAAGCCACAAGGCTGGACGTATTCACGGCATGCACACAAAATTCATGTGTCCTCAAGATCCACTGACACGAGGACAAACAGAAAGGACAGAAGTGTCCTTCACGTAGACTGACAGTTACTTAAAGGGTAATTCTCAAGCTGGTTTCTAGTGCTTTCTTTTGAGAACATTTTTTTTAAAGATTTATTTATTTATGCATACCAGCTGGGGTGCAGGCCAGAGGCGTGGGGCAGCGAGAGGGTTCACCAGAGACAGAGTGGGGAGCAGAACAGGCAGATGGACGGAAACACACTGCTGAGGGGAGCAGCAGATGAGGCAGGAAAGGTCTGCTGCTCCATGTGGGATTCTCCCCAGCCGGGCGTCGAACTCTTGTCACTGCTGCCGACAGCTCCACAGCGCAGCGCGTAACCCCTGCGCCACCAGGGGGGCCCTGTTTTGAGAATAATTTTTAAAACAGTCTGCAAATAAAAATTCGATGTAAACACTAGTGCAAATCTCTTGATGCCTGATTGGACTTCTTTTTCCATGTGAATCTCCTGTTTGTCTCCACAGAGTCACCGGAGGGGAGCTATTTGAAGACATCGTGGCGAGAGAATATTACAGTGAAGCTGATGCCAGGTAAGTGTCTGGCCCGGGCGAGGCCCGGAACTCAGCACTCAGCATGAACATGATGCTCATTCCAGAGACGTCCCGACAGAGGCCTCGCCACCCTTAGATGCGTGAGAATCTCATGCCGACTCTGATTTCTTCTCAGGATGAGTCCTTAATGGAGGTTTCTCTTTCTCGAAGATTTCTAAGATGATGCTTTGGGGGGGGGGGAACCGATGACTGTGTAGCATCTAGGATAGGAATGCATAGTTGATTTTTTTAAAAAAATAAAGGCTGACTGCAGTGACTTCTGGTCAAGAAATAAGCATTTTGGCAAAGAACAGAGCTCACCGATGAAGGTCCTCCAGTTTCTAGCTCCTGCCCTGTTCAGTGTGGAAGCTGCTAGTTAGGTGTGGGTATATCAATTTAAATTTCAGTGAATTAAAATTAAAAGTTGCACTAATCACATTTTGAGTGCTTGACGGGCACCAGTAGCTGGTGGCTACTGAATGGACAGAGCAGACGCAGAGGATTTCTGTCATCACAGAAAGTGCCAGTGAGCAGCCCATGCGCAGTAAGAGGTCACGAAAAGACACATCCGCCAAGCTCCAGTGGCCCCCGAAAGCATTAGTATGAGCTGTTTAACTTTTGGGAAAGCCCTGACTTGAAAAATACTTCTTCAGGTACCCCAGAGAGTTCAGGACTTTCCAGATGTGTTCACTGGGAAAATCTTTGCCAAAATTAAAAATGGCTAACCCCTGTCTTATTTGGGAGTTTCTAGGCTTCATGGAATCAATGCTGTCGGGAGTTAAGATGGAGACTGGGAATGTACTCACTTAGCCATGGCTTAGCCTGGTTGACATCGATGTCCCATGTATATAATCTGTAGCTGGCAACTGTTTTGGAGATGGGCCATGAGCAGTGGGCTTATTAGATATTCATTACATATGTAACGAGACGGCATGAAAACTCAGCGAGTGAGGGCCTGCCCTGTTTTCTCTAGCGCTCTCAGGGCTTCCGGCGCTGCTGCAGCCTGGCCTGGCCGAGCTGAGGGCAGGTCCCCACCCACCCAAAGGCGAACAGCCTGCGCAGGCTTGCTTCTCAGTCTCTGCTCATCCTCTCGATGTCTGCCATGGCTTAGGAAATTCTGTGAAGCCTGTCTAATTTCTTAATGGGATTTTCACTGTCAAAATGAAATAGGAAGTTCCATGTCACTCACAGTATGATGAATGAATTGGCATTTGTGTGATTTACCCCTCAAAACGGGTGAGTTCCCTCAAAGAGGGCTTCAGAGCTACTTGGGAAGGAGCTTTTTTCCCACTTAGCGAGAGTAAAAATTTTAATCAAGATAGAATGAAATTAGAGAATTTCATTATTCTCTTTTTCAAAGTTATTAATGTTATTACTTGCTAAATCTCGGTTGAAATTAAATGGAGACCGTTTTCACTCTGAAAACCCCCTATAGGTAATAGGGTATCCCCCATGTCATATGACTGTTTTAAATTATGGAATTCACTATAGGTTTGTTGGGTTTTTTTTAGCCTGGAACCCACAGAAAAGCAAGGAAGAGAGATAGCATCTTCCCAACTATAAGTATAAGGAGTATGTTCAGGCACAGAGAACAAATTTGTCAAAGTCTGTTTTCTTAATAGACCTCACAAACATAAGAATTGAATCTATTCTCACTTGTAAAAACTGGCGAAGTTCTTTGAAGATGGATTATTGTTTACTACTTTGTTTTCCGTTTTTCATTCAGACCAATAAATTACACTGACCTGTTTGAAAAGAGAAGATAAAATACATATTCCTAAAAAAAAAAAAAAGGTGTAGAAAGTGAGCCTTATTGTGAAGGGAAAAAGAATTATGATTTAGGAAAAATAACTATTGACACCTAAAGAAGTTGTATGATTCAAAGCAGCCGGTATGAGAGTCTCTCAGTGGTAAAATCACATCAATTTTTTGACCTTTATATTGTTAAAAACCAAATGATGATTTATATGCTTTCTTAAATTCAAGAACTTCTTTGCCATAATATTATTTTGTGCATTAAATGGTTGAAAATGTCCTCATTCAGTTGTTTGCTTAACCCCTAAATGAATGTAGGTCTGTATATTCCTGCCTTTGAATCACACAGTGAACTGTACAAAACCCATCAGTGTGATATGTTCTGTGTCAGTGTGTGTCTGATGACAGGTCCAGAGACCCTGAGGGCGCCGAACCACCTTTACCCTCTAATGTGATCAGTCACCCTTGGTCACAAGAGCAGAAACTGTGCACTTTGACATAGCAATGAGCAAAAATGTTCCTTCACAGTGCTGCATGGAAATGTGTCAAGCAATTAATGTTCTAGGAGATTTAAATCTTAGTTTTATATAAGTTCCTAACTCTTCTGCAGAGTATCCGTTAGTGAAGAGGGATTGCTTTGTCCTGGGTTCACTTTAAATTCTCCCTGTGGTTGGAGACTCGTTTGCTTTCCTGTTCATATATTCTACAGGAAGCACCATTTCTAAGCCAGAGTGGTCCATGTCTCCCTTCATTTTTTTTAACCCCTGTTCACCTGCCACTTCATCTGTGTTTACTCTCTTGTTTCAACACCTGTTTCATTGTGACCTCAGATTTTAAACAGTTTAGGTGTATATAAGAAACACCCATAAATTGTCTATCTCTGAAGCATTCTCCCTGATCATTACGGAAATGATACAGTTTTCTCCCCGGATATGGAAATTTCGACTTCTGTATTAATGATTTAAATTGTGGACTTGCAATGACGAAAAAACACAGCTCAAATTGTTTCGTCTGAACATGTCACAAATGCCGTGTTGGATGTCATTTTCATTAGAACCAGAATTAGCTTTATTCAGCAATATTTAATGCCAGCGTCAAGCTAAAAATATGCGTGGAAACGTGATTTCTGTTTGTTTCATTTGAACTTTCATTTTATTTTGTTCAATGTGATGATGTGCCTTAAAATGTTCTCCCTTCCATTCTACTCTTGTATCTTTACAGTCACTGTATACAGCAGATTCTAGAAAGTGTAAATCATTGTCACCTAAATGGCATAGTTCACAGGGACCTGAAGGTCAGTATCTGGAGTCCATAAATCTGAATCAAAGGAGTTTGTTTTGTTTTTGTCTGGGGAAAGGGCGGCGGGTGAGTGTGTGACGTGGTGCCCGGCTTCCGCGCCTTTTCCCAGCAGTGACTACAGATGAAATGATAATGCATGTCGCCTCTTCGCAGTCTGCTCATCTACAGGCTAAATATACATCAGAGCAAAAAGGGAAGGACAGTGTGAAGAACAGACCAGATCCGTTTGCAAACAGTGAACGACCAGCAGTGGTTGGGGGGAGGCTGTCCTGACTGGCCGGCATTTGCCCGGAAAGAAATCTGGCCCATGATGTATGTGCGCCTGTAGACCTCCACACCACTTCTGTGCTGAGACCTTGGGTTGCAGTAGTAGAACAACTGGTCACACGTTGCTCCATTTGAGTCTGACGAGCCCTCAGGCGAGAGATAATAATTGCCAGCTAAATGAAAGCACAAGAAGTTAATGATTTATCAAAAATTCATTATGTATCTTAATGTAACCTTAATATGGTTACCTTAACTGCTCATGTGACAGCTTTGGAATGAGGTGAGAAAAATGGGGGGGAAATAGGGAAAGTTTTGTTGGAGGGCGAGGAGTGGAGGTACAGCACATCAGCTCTAAAAATTACATTTGTGTTCCAGTTCATCTCCTGTAAGAATTTATATCCAGGAAGTAAGCTCCTGATTAAATGTGTTTTAAACGAGATGCGCACTTTGGCTCACTTCTGGCAAGATCTCTCGACTGTTCGGAGTTAGTCGTGGCTCTGCTTGGGCACTGTGTTTGTATCACTGAAGGTGGTACAGGTTGGACCCCAGTTGTCTGCTGATTTGCACTTGAACCCGGTCTCGCTGAGGGTCTTACAGACAGTGAGTGTCCGCTTGGAACTAACACGCGCCCCCTGGTGTTTGCATGCAGTCATTGCATTCAGCAGATCCTGGGGACTGCTCCACTGCCATCAGATGGGCGGGGTCCACCGGGGCCTGAAGGTGAGCGAAGCCACCGCAGACCCGTGCCCCCACCACACAGCCCCACGACTGTCCAGCTGCAGCGATGCCCGGGAAGGCTACCTGTGGGCGCGCGCTTCGCGTGGGCTCATTGCCACACATCACAGCAGCGCGCCTCGTGTCCTTCCCTCTCTGGTACACTGAAGACTTCCAGAAACCCTATTTCACCCAGAGGGAAATAATTTTTCTAACTTAGACACTAGGTTGCCGGATTTCCTTTCCACCCCCCAAGAACGGACAGAGCGTTTAACGTGAGGCGACTCTGAGTAGCACGGAGAGTCCTTCATTTTAAACTTGTTCTGTGGCCGTGGTGTTCTCTTCTGTGTGTGTGCCCATTAGGGAAACAGTGATCCGCAGGATGGAGGAAACAGAGTCGTTCAGTGGATTTTTGATTGGAGTATGTGCTGAAACCCCCATTCTGTACTCCTTTCTCTTTAACCTTAGTTCCAGGAATTCTGAGGATTTTGAGGCTTCCTGGTTCTCCATTTATATTCCAAGGGCCAAGATACGAGTCGCTTTTCAAACATACAGGCAAAAAGTAAAACAACTTGTCACGTCAAATACTATTGAGGTAGCATGTCTATGCTACTAAGACATTTGAAACTTCAACTTCTGATACCAGGGAGGGTGAGAAATGTTTAGATCATGTGGAAATTATACAAAGTTGAAGAGACTGGTCTTATATTACTTTCCCATCCCTTCTCTCACTCTTCTGGCCATACTTAGGGGATTTTAAAGAAATGGTGAAGGCCCGGAAGAAGAAACTGAAATGAGAAGAGAGCACTAGCTAGATGAGATTGTGTGAGCGCTACAGAGTTGTGATTCCGTGTCTGAAACCTTAGCCTTTTCCCAGACACTAGTACAAGGTGGCAGAGGGTGAGTGAGAATGTCTTGAGCTTTGTGTTCTGTGAAAAAACCAAGGCTCTTTCTCACGGGCAGATTTCTTTAGCTCTGATAAATTGAATGTCTATAGTTTTTGTTG
>PVIJ01019316.1:0-23878 GCA_004024925.1 Scalopus aquaticus
AAAAAAAAAACAGATATTTACTGATTCAGATCTAAAGCAGAGTTCCTAAAATAATTAATTCACTAACTAAACCTCTTCAGATAAACTGACTTAATTCACCAATATTCACCTTCCTCAGACTGTTCATATGAAAGGCATAACTTAGTTCACCCCCAAATGTCAAGTAGGTGATAGTGTGTGACCACAAGGACTGTAGCATATCCATTTTATTATTTGGCTGAGGAAAATTTAGAAAGCATTTTCCCATTAGAATGATAAATGTCATTATTACTGAAACATTTCAGGAAGCCATAGTTTATAGAAACAGAAATGCCACTGACCATCTTTAAAAATGACCATATTTCAGCAGACAATGAAACAGATTAAAAAAAAAAAAAACATTATTCCAAAACTACTTAAATTTAAAATATTGGACAAAGAGCAAAAATACTAAAAATTAAAATAACTTTCTTTGCTATCCAAGAAGCAGGCAACTTTCGAAAATAAACAACAACAAATTATAAACTGAGAAACCTCAACTGTGGCAGATACCTTCTCTTGTCTACTTATTTCTCTCTCTTTTTCTGCTAAAAGAACCAAATCAGTTCAAACAGCAACAGAGAAGGAGGGAAGACCCTTACTCCAGGCCAAGAACATGAGCTCCAACTGCTCTAAACCAACTGTAGTAACCGTGACTAGTGACTGATACAGAGGGGCCCAGTGACTGAGCTCCGTCTAACAACAGTCCTAGTTCTGGAAGTCACAGGAATGGGATGAGACAAAAAAACACTTGCTTTCCTCCCTTCATCTCTTAGTGCTTTTTCCTATTTCCTGCCTGGTATTGAGAAGTGAGGCCTCATGAGGCAATAAGCATAACAAATATCAACACAATAAGGAAAACGAAGCAGAAAGACTAAATCAGAGTTCTTGACGGCATCTGGGAGCAGCTCCATCCAACTCTGTACTATCTGTCAACTTTGAACAAAGTTTGAAAACAAAGCCAACTAAGCACATGAAAGATTTGTTAATTTCAAACCGGAATCAAAAATATTTCAAAGTGCTAAAGCATTTAAAAATTAAGGTAACAGAAGTCACAGCTTATGCACCAGGGGTACAGAATTCATCACAAAAAAAAATGTAACGATTCCTACTAAATAAACAAGATACTATATAGGGAACAGACAGACAAAATTCTCATGTAATTTGTCCTAAGAAATGCAAAACTTTGACAACAGAAAGAATAATACACAAAAGTCATAAATTAAAAGGTGTAATACTGTAAAGATATCAATTGTCCCTCAATTGATCTATAGATTTAATATAATCCCATTCAAAATGTTAGCAGTTTTTTTTTAATGTGCTTGCATGTATGCCTAATTTGACAAGCCGATTCTATAAACTTTCATAGAAACACAAAAAAGCCAATAATGATCTTGACAATCATGAAGAGCAACAAATTTACAGACTTTCATTACCAAATATAAAGGCTATACAACTACAGTAATTAAAATAATGTGGTAACAATGCAAGAATAGAAAAAGTGAACAATGAAACAGAGTATCTACTAACTTTATGCAAATAAAAGCATCCTACACAGTCACTTGATTTTGTGACAAATGTGACAGTGCAGTGTACAAAGAATGATCATATTAGCAATGATGTTAAGTTAAACAGACATACATGTGAAGAATAAATATTGAACTCTACCTCATACCAGGTATAAAACCAATTCCAGGTAGACTGTGTATCTGTAATTGTTCTGTTGGGGGGAAAAGATGTCCTGAACGAATGCCATAAACACAGGTTTTATAGACTCCACCCCTTCCCCCAGACCAAAGAGATCCAAGACACCGAGTACTACAAATACCCTAATGTCATCACCACCAAGGAAGGACTGCTGGGAACTGAGGGTGGAGTTAAGCACCTAGGCTTGGCATATAACCAGACATGTGGGCCTTAGGAGTCCTTGGTTTTTCACCAGCTTCAGCATACTATTGGGGTCCCAGCTCAATGGAACTGGTAGGACTCAATCACCAGTTTATCTCTCTCTCCCTGAGTTGTTATTTTCTTCATTTCCCCTTTTTGTAAATAAGCCCTTTATTAACCTTTTTGTGTGTGTCTGCAGTTGAGTCTCATTTTTAAGTCCCTTTTAAATACATGGGTGAGGTTGCCCTGTAACAGTTATGTTTCCTGCCAAGACTCTGAAGACAAAGGTGCTTAATTAAAAAAAAAAAAGAAATGTGTGTGTGTATTATACATATATATATTATATATATCACCCAAGGGAAAAAAGAGAAAGGGGACGTAGAAATACTAGATTAGCAGAAATAAAAACAGCAAAGTGGGAATCAACTGAGGAAAATTCCTTGCATAGAACAAAAAGAAAAAAAATCAGAATGCACTTAATTCCCAAGAGAATTAGAAGCTGAAAATTCCAAACAAAAATGATTTTTAACTAAAAAGTTTACACCTAGACAAGTATAAAAGTAAAGATATTTTTCAAAGATCAAAATGTCTAAATAAATTTACTTCTTGCACATGCATTCTCAGGAAACTACCAAAAGTAAAACAAGAAGAGGGAGACATGAAGTATTCCTTTAGCTGAGTAAGGTAGAATGGGCAACTGACATCACCAGGGGTTTCACAATGGAATTTGCTCTGTGGTTGGAAAAAACAAAAACTCTAAGAATCAGAAAACAGAAAGAGGGAAGGAAGAAAGAGCGCTCTCAGCAGGAACAGCAATAGGAGTTCTCCTCATCAACAACCTTACAAGGGGCCTTCCTTGTGGTGCAAAGGGTTAGCATAGCGCTGTGAAGCTGTTGGCAACTGCAACGCCAACGCAAGTTCGATGCCTGGCCAGGAAGAATCCCACATGGTGGGGCAGACACCTGGCCAGGGAGAATCCCACATGGTGGGGCAGACCTTTCTTGCCTCACTACCCTCAGCAGTGTATTTTGGTCGATCTGCCTGTTCCCCACTCTGTCTCTGGTGAACCCTCTCACTGCCTCACACCTCTGGCCTGCACCTCAACTTATATGCAAAAATAAAATAAATCTTTAAAAAACAAAAACCTTACAAGACTTTTGGAAAGAGTAAATGATGGCAATTTCTGACAGGTTGATGGACAAATGACAGGAAAATCACACAAGAAGTGACATAACTACATGTATTTCTTTGAATTCTAAGTGTCACCATGGACAGGACAATATTTTTGAAGATTTTTAATAGCACAGCAAGTTGGAGAATATTTTAATTTTTCTTAATATTTGCAACTACATTATGATTCAATGGTATTGAAGCAAGTCAAATTAATGGATTTTTTTAATGTGGCAATTTACCACAAATATTTTGATTTCTTATTAATGCTTTTTCAAAATAACTGTCTTGATTTTTATTTTTGACATAACAATCCCAAAGTTAACTTTATTCCAGAGCATTTATGGTAAGAATTTCCCTAAGTTTCAAAATGATTAATATATCCCAGCTATAAGCTGTAAAGGTCATCACTCCCAACCTCTCGTTTTCAGTATCAATCATCTGCTTATACAGAGTGATTAAAAAAAGTCAGATACTTACAAAGGTATATGCAGCCACATAAAAGGATATGGAACTATTATTATCATCCTAGAATTCTCTGGAAAAGTAACCAGTCATTCTAAAGAGTTTAAATAAAATTCTACCTGTTCTAAAGAAAGCTGACATGATAGGTTCCGAATATGTTGCACAGATAGGATATAATGTCTGCAACTATTCTTTTTCATCATGGTAGTCACCTTCAGTGATTCCTGAGTACTTTAAACAATTTAAGTCAATAGAAAGTTTAAACCTCTACTCCTGGGTCTGGGATAGAAGTTTATTCACTAAAATGACTTTAGAACTATTATCTTTTCTACATATAAAAAAAATCAGTATTACAGTCAGATTATAGCTCCTAAGCAGACAAACCCAAGTACTATGTCAACACTCCCATATGGAGCCCATATTCTAGTCAAGTGCCCAAAGCAATATCTTTATGTATTTCTCTAAGTTTCTCCCTTACTGCACAGATTTAATTGGCTGGATACTACTGGTTTTAAAATGTTCATAGTTAGGTGAGTGGGAAGAACGTTAACATCTTGAAACAAAGCAAAATGGAAAGTTATCAAGTAGAGCAGAAGTCCTGGAGCCTGGTGGAACCATTTCATTTTATATGTGTATTGTTCATCAAATATTTATTTTAGCTTAAATTTCAGGAAATTACTCAGTGCTACATTAAACAAATTCTCAGGATCAAAACATCATAAATAGTGAAAGATAATGGTATTAAAATTAAATCTACTTTATTCTTGATTCCACTGTAGACACATCAGCAGGATTAATGACCAGCTATCGTATTTAGAGGCATGTCTGCTCTCTGCTCCCTTACCCGTATCCCTATTTCCCCATCTCTTCTCTCACTCAACTCAGAAGGTTATTTCTCAATCCAAAAAAGAAACTGCAGCTTCCTTCTCCTGCCTATTCTGCCTCTGACCCAAACTTGCCTACATCTTCATCTTGTATCCTGATTTTTCAACCCTCTTTTCAGAATCATCAGGAATGGAGTTCCTATTTTTTTTATAGAGTTCCATGCTCCTTCATTTATTTTGGCATCTCATATCAACTATCTCCCTCATCTCCTATGTTTTTACTTTCTTTCTATTCCCTAAACTTGGGACATTGCTCAAGTCTTATATTTCTCTCTCTCTCTTTCTCTCTCTCTCTCTCTCTCTCTCTCTCTCTCTCACACACACACACACACACACACATGCTCATACATGTTCCTCTCTATCAGCCCTACATCATCACCTTTCAGATACTGTTTATACTTTTCTTAATGGTGAACTGACTGAAACAGAGTAACAGGACACTAGTCTACACTTTGTCTCTGATTCTCTCTTTAGTCCCTAGAGGATACATCTAGCATTGCAACTTCAGAACAAGTTCTGGCCTAGGCTATTGAGAATCTCTTTGTTGCCAAATCCATCCTTTAAGGATGGAGCTAATTAATGAAAAATTGCTATGTTATCTATCCATGACTACTGCTTGCTTCCTTTATGAAACTTCCTCCTCTGGTTTCCACAAAACTGCTCCCTTATTTTCTTCATTACCATTCTGGCTGGTCCATGTCTGTAGTCCTCTTGGGATCCTGTGTCTATATCTTAAATGCTAGGGTCCCCCGGTCTATGTCTTCAGCCCTCTTCTCCTTTTATTCTGTGATTCCACCTGTGAAATTTCATGTATTTCTGTGATTAAAATAACCACTGATAACATCAAAATCCTCAACTCTAATTTATTAAGAAGGTCTTATCTATTCAGCAATCTAATAAATATCCTTGTTTCTCACCATAGTCCTCAGCACATTGCAAGCCAAAAACTGACTGAACTCAACAGTGTCCCATCCCTAGATTTATTCCTCCTCTGACTTTCACGGATTAAGTCCCCATATAGCAACTTGCTCCAAACCAGAAACCCATGTCTCGTCCTACATTCCTTTACTTCCTATATCCAAGTCCTAACAATACTACTTCCTTAAAATCTCTCCAACTGTACCATCATACTGTCTGCCCAAAATACTTCTCATCTAGAGAATTCACGACTCTGGATTTAGCAACACCTCATCTATCTTTCATTATATCTCAGAAAAAGGTTTCTGAACATCAGGTCTGAGGAGATCACACCCTACCTGAAATCTCTCTTCACAATAAAATCCAGGGTCCTTAGTTTTGGAAAAGCAGCTTTTCAAGACCTCACTATTACCACACTATACACACTAAATCACATTGATAAATTTGTGCATGCTAATGATACAATTACATGGAACAATAACTTGAACTTTATTAAAACATTACACTCAAGTTACTTCTTCAGTGTCTACATATATTATTCAGTCCTATTTGAAAGTTTCTCTCCCTCTCTCCCTCCAATCATCCTCACTCTTTTGCCTGGCTAATTCTTTTTTTTTTTTTTCAAATTGAGGTAACATTGGTTTTAAATACTTCATATGATGTCAGAGAATAGGTTCATACCCCCTCAGATGTATATCACCAGATCACACCTACCACCAAAGCACCCATAGGCCTTTACCATTGCGTTGGGCCCCTTTTCTTTTGTTCCTACTCCACCCCTCCTCATGTAGTAATTAACTGGATAATTATTTTCTTTTTTTTGAGCTGAATTCTAATGTCACCACCAATTCTAATGTCTGATTTGTGTGTGTCTACTCTATATTCATTAAAGTACATACTTCAGTGACATAACTTTTTCATTCACTAGTTTGTATGCTGTTGTAAAGCAAAGACCCTTTACATTTTCTCCCCAGAGCATCAGAGAATGCCTAAAGCATAGCTGATACTCAGTAAAATTTGGTGAATGAACAAACTAGTCACATAAGTCTCTTTACTGCTTGGTACTGTTTGAGTTTAAATGCTAGATATCCACTGTAGATATTGCTTATTCATAAAACATAATATTGTAAAATGTTTGGCTATCATACATATTCATTATTAACAGCTGCATACTATTCCATCCTACAAATAAATCATATTCTACTAATTTATGTCCTTACTGTAGATATTGTAGCTGTTCAGTAAAATTTTCTTTCCACTCCAACAATTTATTTCTAATTACAGAGATGATCTATCATTGCTACGGTACAAAGTAGAGCCAAATCTTCTGAAATTAGTAATTGATACAATTCTTTCATCTACTTTTCAGTTAGCAATGTTATCTTTGCCATTCCTTTATCGCTTGTGTGATGGTGATAAATCCAATCGGCATTTCCCAGCAAAAAGATTTTGTAAAGTTTGATGTTATACTACCAAATCCAAAGAACTTATTACTATAATAAATGAAAATATGTCTGGATTTGATCCCTATTTGCAGAGCATACTTAAGAAATGAACCCAAAATAGGGGCCTCTCTGGTAGCACAAGGGGTTAAGTTTCAGCCCATGAAGCTATCCACACCCATTGCAACATGAGTTCGATCCCCTGGCTGGGGAGATTCCCACATGTCGTAGCAAACCTCTCCTGTCTCACCCACTGCTCCCCTCAGCAGTGGATTTCAGTACATCTGCCTGTTCTGCTCCCCACTCTGTCTCTGGTGAATCTCTCACCCACCCCACCCCCACACCTCTGGCCAACACCACAGCTCTTGTATGCATAAATAAATAAATCTTAAATAAAAAAGAAATGAACCCAAAATAAAACTGTAAAGTAGGCAGTTTGCCTTCAAATTCCTGTGTAGTACAGCTTTAAGGTACCACTAGCCAAATCTTAATGGTCTTATGTAGAGAGCCAACTTATGCCATGAAGAAGGGAAGGTGTCCATAAACCCTAATTCCTCCCTGCATGGGTCTGAAAATATTATTTTCTCATATTTAAGAAATGATTTCTTTTCACAGGCTTATGTGTTACTGATTTGTAGAAGCATTGAATGTCCCAAATTTTCCCATTTTTACCCAAGGCATTCAAATTGTTAAGTTACATCCTGATTAGTGGATTTGTTCACAGCAATAATCCTTCTTGTGCTTGCAATTTTAGACAGCAACAATAAAAAGTATCAGGTAGCATTTGGCATTTGAGCACAGAGAAATAACCTTTCCAATTTACTAAATCCTGCTTTTAAAAAGTCATTACCTCACTGAAAATGGGGTAAGTTGGAGAAGAAATGTAATCATTTAAATATTTTAAAGTATACTGATGGCATTTAAATTCAGAGTTGAATCATGGTTTATTTACTATATGGCATTAGCATAATAAATGGTTAACTATCAGGAAAAAGTAAAAAATTTGGCCTGTAAATCTAGCCATATTTAAAAGCAAATTCCAGATAAATTAAAGATTTTCATATTAAAAAATAAAACAGTGCTGTTAAGGATGTGAGCACTCTCATAGGGTACTCTTAGGACTATATTTTTTGAATGTACTCTTTGGAGAAGTGTCTGTCTAGTTCTTCTGCCCATTTCTTTAACTGGGTTATTTGTTTTGTTTTTGTAGACTTGTAGAGTTCTTAGTACATCTTTGCTATCAGTCCTGTGTCAAATACACAGTGTGCAAAGATTTTCTCCCATTCAGTTAGGCGTCCTTCTGTTTTAGCTATGGTTTCTTTTGCTGTACAGAGCTTTTCACTTTGATGTAGTCCCAGCTGTTTATGTTCTTTTGTTTTCCTTGATGTTGGGGACAAATCCCTAAAGGCATCACTAAAGCCCGCGTCATGAAATGTTTTGCCTAAATTCTTCTCTGTATTTTATGGTTTCAGGTTTTGCACCCAAGTCTGATCCATTTTGATTTGCTTTTGGTGTATGCTGTGAGGGTGTGAGATTATGGTCTAGTTTCATTCTTTGACACGAAGCTGCCAGTTTTCCCAACACCATTTATTGAAGAGGCTATCCTTGTTCCAATGTGTTTGTTGGTTTCTTTGTCAAAGATTGTTTATTTCTGGGATCTCAATCTTATTCCATTGGGCTGAGTGTCTGTTTTAATTATTATTGCTTTACCATTTTAGGTCTGAAAGTGTGATACCTCCATTCTTTCTTTTTTTGTCAAGATTGCTTTGCTATTCCAGGTCTTTTGTGATCCCATGTGAATTTCTGTCGTATTTGTACCAGTTCTTTGAAAATGCCACTGATATTTTTATTGGGATTGTGGTAAATCTGAATTTGAGTAGGCTTTGAGTAGGATGGCCATTTTGACAATGTTGATTCTTCCAATTCGTGAGTAGGGAATATTTTTTCCTTTTTTTAAAAGATTTTATTTATATTTTAATATATATTTTTATTGTTATTTATGTCTTTTACATTGTGTATTCCCCTTGGGTAACCCACCACCAATTCACCCGTGATCCATCTCCGTGGTCCCTTGTGCTCTTTTCTATTCCATTTTGTGCCCTTATCCTCCCCTCCCCCCACCTCCACCCTCTTATTTATTCTTGCATAAAAGAACTGGGGTGTATGCCAGACATGCAGGGAGTGAGAGGATTCACCTGAGACAGAGTGGGGGGCAGAACAGGAAGATTGACTGAAATACCCTGCTGAGGGGAGCAGCAGGCGAGACAAGAGAGGTCTGCTGCGCCATGTGTGTCAGCAGCTCCCTGACCAGGCATTGAACTCAGGCTGTCACAATGATAGCATTGAGACTTCACCTTCACCCCTAGGCCACCAGGAAGGCCCCATTTTTCTTTTTCTTTGTGTTGTCTTCTATTTCTTTCAACAATGTCTTACAGTTTTCTTTGTATAGATCTTTTACCTCCTTGGTTACATTTACTCCTAAGTATTTAATTTTTTTTATTAAATAACTTTTATTAAATAAAAAACTAATAAGAACTTTTTTTTGTAAGAGTAAATGGACTCACTTTCTTAATTTCTTTCAATTCTAATTCATTGTTTGTATATAGGAAGGCAACTGATTTTATGTGTGTTGATTCTGTACCCTGCCACTTGCTGAACTGATTCACTGTTTCAATTAGTTTTTCAGTAGAATCTTGAGGGTTCTCTATGCATAGTTACATGTCATCTGTAAATAAAAAGAGTTTTAATTCTTCTTTCCCAATCTGGACTCCTAATGAGTCCCAGGGCAAGTTAGGGTTAATTAGGCAGCTTCAGGGACAGTCAGGTAGGGACCTCAGAGACAGAGATAAGGGCAGTAAATTCTAGGTGCTAACCAAAATATACTCCAAAGACAAGGGCAGTAAACTCTAAATGCCAACCAGACAAACTCCAGAGATGAAGTCAGAGGTCCAGGGAAGCTAATGGGAACAGTTAATTTTAAGGCTAAAATTTAAGACTAATTAGGACAGTAAATATTGGCAGACCTTAAAAGAAAAACTCTAAGAGTCAGGAAAATGGGCACATCTGCCCGGAGGAGGATAGCCACTAGGAGAAAGGGCCAATCACAAAGCAAGATATGATGAGACTTTAGAACAAAGGAAAAAAGGTTTAAATACTCCTAGACCCAGGCCCACAGTGGCTTCCTTGCCCCTCCCAAGTACAGTGTACTTGGGAGTCCTTATTTTCTTCCTTTAAATAAACTTTACTTTCTTAAACAAAGTTTGTTTCTCTCTGCTTACTTATCTAAAATGTCTGTGAATTCCTTTTTACGGCTTTGTGGGACAAGAACCTGTGGTGGTTCAAGGCTTACAGCGTACACTGACTTCACTTTTACATCTTTCTCTTGTATAACTGCTTTAGCTAGAACTTTCAATAATATGTTGAATAGCAGTGATAAGTGGACATTCTAATCTTGTACCAGATCTTAGTGGAAAAGCTTTCAGTTTTTCACCATTAACAATGAGATTAGCTATGGGTTGTTGTAAATGGCTTTTATTATGTTAAGGTATTTTCTGTTTATCCCCAGTTTTTCGAGGGTTTTCATCATAAATGGTCATTGGATCGTATCAAATGCTTTCTTAGCTTCTATTGTTATGACCATATGGTTTTTAATCTTTCTTTTTACGGATATGGTGAATTATGTTGATTGATTTTCAGATGTTGAACCATCCTTGTGTTCTTGGTATAAATCCCCACTTGGCAACAGTGTATGATCTTTTTAATGCATTGTTGGATTTGGACTGCTAGTATTTTATTCAGGATTTTTGTGTCTGTGTTCATTGAGGAGATTGGTCTGTAATTTTCTTTTATTGTGTTGTCTTTATTTGGCTTTGGTATTAGAGTAATACTGGCCTCATAAAATGTATTTGGAAGTACTTCTTTTCCAATTTTTTGGAAAAGATTTTTTGGAATATTTTGAGCAAGATAGGTATTAGTTCACATTTGAAGTCTGGTAAAATTCACTTGTGAAGGCATCTGCCCTGGAACTCTTATTTTTGGGGAGAATTTTGATTACACTTTCAATTTCCTTATTCGTGATTGGTTTGTTCACGATTTCTATTTCTTACCTATTCAGACTCAGATGATTGCATAATTCTGAGAATTTGTCCATCTCTTCTAGGTTATTGAATTTGTTCACAGAAAATGCTTTTTAAATGAGATTTATTCTATCCACATCTTCAAAGATTTTAATAAGATTATAAGTTCAGAGCTCTGTAACCTGTCACTGGCAGAAAAAAAAAAGGACCTAAAACCCACAGCACACTCTTACTCATTCATATTTCACATTACTTCATTATTTTCCTTTCATGGAATTCATCTTTTTTTTTCCAATTTTTTTCTTGAATGTTATTCTATTGATTACATGGTATCTAAGAAGATGAACGACTAAGTGCAAAGTCCCAAAAAAGGCTTTAAAGAGAATAAAGTCATCATAAATCAATAATATCATAAGCAAACCCATTTAACTGTAGAGTCTAAAATCCAAAATCACTTGTAGCTAAAACAACACTCTGGGATATTAACTCTATGCAGTGCCACTGTATGTTATTTTCTTAGGAATTTAATTTAAATACAGATTAATCTTGTTTAAAAACAGGAACTGCTTAAAATCATTATTAACTTGTTCTACAATGCCATACTCCAATACACTGTGAAGTAAATGTACTAGTAAAACTAAAAACAGAGTTTTGATAGAGTAATTTTAATTTTGTTGTGTGTCAAAGGCTGGTAGAAATCTTGCCAACTCTAAGATTATTTTATCAAACGTTTTGCAATTGTGCAATAAAAGCAAATGGCAAATATTTAGAATTAGAGAAACCTTAGTTCATATGCTAACTCAAACATGTCTTAATTTTGTGACCTTGATCACATTCATTTATTTCCATAAGTCTCAGATTCTTCATCAACCAAATGGATTATAATACAACCTAACACACGGTATTTGGGGAAGATTGGAGATAGTATACAAGGCAAGTACATAGCAGGTACACAATGAGCCACAGAATTAACACTGATTACTAGCAAAGTTTCTTATTTATACAAGGGCTATGCAACATTTCAGAAACAGAACAAAATGCACACACACACACATAAAAATAAGTATAAGTTAACCTGGCTGAATGCTACTTTCTCATAGGAAAAAAGCATATTCTGATTTAACGGACAAACTTTATTCACATGAAATATAATCATTAAGGATAGCTTCCTGATTTCCAGCTCAAAACCAAGATGAAACAGACATACCCCCCAGACTCCTCCTTCTAAATGAAGCTAAAAACTCTGAACATTTTATATGAAACCATCATTAAAGGACTCTAAAACATGTAAAGAAGAAGTCAGTGTGTCAAGGAACAGTAGGACCCAAAGAATGACACAGCAGAACATCCCCTGGGGTTTTTGTATTATTTTTGCCTAATCCCAGATTGAGACTTAAAATGGCAACCTAGAGAAACCAATGGAGACAGATAAAAAAAAAAAATCTCCAAAGAAAATTTACACTCTCTAACCAAAGAATTAGGAAGGGTGCAGCCTAATAAGACAAAGAAGTTTAGACAAACACCATGAAAAAGATGAAAAAGTACAAGCACTTTCCTTAAGCAAAAACCAAGTGGAATGTCTAGTCTACCACCATTGCCAGGTGTTTCAAGGTACCAAACCTCCCATCCCTCTAATGTTGTATCAGAGAAGACAGAAGACTGTCATCACCACAAAGCAACTAACAAGTTCTAGCCTCCTACCCCACATTGAGTCATATGTGGGATTCACTGTCTTAGATAAAGGTACCTCCTCCAATGAAGCTGATAGTGACCTATGAATTCTGGAATATTAATTCAGGAAAGCAATCTAACAACTATGGAGTAGCAATATGCATAGCTAGGGAGGTAGGCACAGAAAAGGAATTACCATAGCAGAACCAGCAGTGGACAATAAAAAGAGTCTCCAGTTCTGAGTGGCCCATTTTTAAAAGAAACTTTAAAAAACTAGTTTTCTTGTCAAAGAAATTAAGTGTTCTTGTTCTTGGACAGGATAAGGAAATAATTTTCCCTCTTCTCACAACAACCTAGTATATTGTAATTATATCTTTTTTTTTCTCTGCAAATTCTTTTTTTTGGTATTTACATATATTTTTATATCATTATTCATTTTTGTACAATGCTTGTTTTCTTTTCCCAGGTGTAGTCCCCCTAGAATTTCCATCACAGGTTTACCCATGCCCCATCACCATAGTGCCTGTGCTCCTCCCATCCTTGTTTTGGTCCTTCTCCCTCCCCCTCCCCTACAGAATGTCTCTGATTTACAGTTATCAGTTTATTTATATTTTTTAAAGATTTATTTATACATACAAGCTGGGGTACAGACCAGAGGTGTGGGGCGGCGAGAGGGTTCACCAGGGACAGAGCGGGGAGCAGAACAGGCAGATCAGAAATACACTGCTGAAGGGAGCAGCGGGCGAGGCAGGAGAGGTCTGTGGCACCATGTGGGATTCTCCCCAGCTGGGCGCCGAACTCACATCACCGCTGCCGACAGCTCCACAGCGCAGCGCTTAACCGCTGCGCCACCAGGGAGGCCCTGTCAGTTTATTTTTGTTTTGTCTTGTTGTGGGATTTTGTTGTTGCTGTTGTTGTTTTTCCTGATCCCTTCTTTGGATCTCCTATATTCTTCCTATAAGTGAAACCATCCGAGATTTTTCTTTTTCCTTCTGAGTTATTTCACTGAGCATCATCCCTTCTAGTTCCATCCATGTTGCTGCGAATGGCATTAATTTATCCTTTTTGATTGCCGAATAGTATTCCATTATGTATATATACCATATCTTCTTGATCCAGTCATCTATTTGGGGGTTATCTGGGTTGCTTCCAGGTCTTACCTATTTCAAATAGTGCTGTAATAAACACAGGGGTATAGGTATTCTTTTGAATGTTTTTGTGTCATTTGGGTACGTACCTAGGAGTGGAATTGCTGGGTCATATGGTAGTTCCATTTTTAGTAGTCTGAAGAACCTCCTCACAGCTTTCCATAGTGGTTGGACCAGTTTGTATTCCCACCAGCAGTGTTATATCTTCTTTTTTTAAATTCACCCATTCATTCAACAAATATGTGCTATACTGAACATAGGAATACAAAAATAAGTAAGAGAGAAAAGGGGAAGAAGAGGTATAGAAATCCATTTGGAGAAAGGGAGTCTCAACGTGACATTAAGCACATGTGAAGTTGGCGATGTCTGGGAGATATCCACATGGAAATGTCAAACAGGCAAAACTAGCTGGCAGGCAAGCATAAATACTGTAAGACCAGAGAGACCACCCAAGGAAGAAAGCAAAAAGGTGCCTGGTGCCTGGACCCAGGAGGTAGCAACCTACTTCTGTCTTACAAAGCTCTTACAAATGAAAACTAAACTTATTTGCTAATTTGTTCTTTCCAGAAGAAAAAACACATAGGAGACTAGCAATGCAGGGTAAAGTTTTCTAAGACATCAGAGCGCTATAGCAGTCTTATAGCAGTCTATCAGAGAGAGAGTTGGCATGGATAGAAAGGCACATTGGTATCTCCTGAATCTTTTTACTTCTTGTCAGGCTTCCATACTTATTGCCAAAACAACCGTAATTGCTTCTTAACTGCTCTAGCCCACAACCTCTTTGGTTAACTTCATTCCATTTCCAAATGCATTCATAGAGATTTTTATCAAAACTGAAATGTGATCATGTCACCTGCTTTCCTTAACCCCTCTAATGGATTTCCTTTGCTCCTATAACATAAAAACACATGTCCTTTAACTGGTTTTAAGCACTTGCAAGCTCTGGCTCTTATCTAACTATCCAGAATCATCTATAACCTACCTACTGTCTCCTCTATTCTGGCCTCAATAGTCTTCTCTAGGCATATCAAATACTAAGTATGGTGGATATGCCCTCCAACCACAGAGAATCTGCTCTGACCATTCCCTCTATGTGTGCACTCTTGCCTCCCATTTTACCTGGTCAAAGCCATATCTCTATTTAAGCATGGCATCTCCAAGAAAGTCTTTCTTGGCATCCAACTATACTAACAACAAAATGTTCCTGCCCTTCAGAACACACACCAAAGTTAGTACTGTTGATAGACTCTTCGTCTATATCCTTCTGGAGTGAAAGCTGCTTAGATGTGCTGAACCATCTGGCTCACCATCATGTCTCTGCACCTAGTATAGTGCGTAGTATATAGTGAGACCTCAAGAAGCTCTGGTTGACAGAACAGATGAGTGGGAACCTTGAGAACAGTCTCATGATCACCAGTGAGTCCATGTTTTGAAATCAGAAACAACTCACAAAACCTGTTGTTAATGCTTACAAGCCGATCAGTCCTCTGAATACTATTTCTCTTTTACATTAAAGTAAATGCTACATTATGTGATGATAATGAATAATGCTCCTCTGTTATTAAACCATTCCTGTTAAAAGTATTCTGTATTCAAGCCTTCCAATCATATTGGCAGGTCATGTTCTGCTTAGCTTTCACTGAACTTGAAATTATCTGTTTGCATTTTATTATGGAACTTCCAGTGGTGATATCACTAGTCAGATGACAGTAAATTTATAACAAAGAATCTAAAAATAAAAGCCATTATGCTCACTGACCATCAAATAAAAATAGATTTTTACTATCTTCAAGGTCACTCAGAACTGAATTTAACAAGTTTATTCTCCCCTTGGCAATCACTGATGAAAAAAGTAAGCACAAATCAAGCCAGTACCAAGGCCTGTGTGCTTCCTATTGGTTTCAACTATATCAAAAATACTTAAAGTTGGTATTCAGCTAGCACTATGGATTTTGTAACTACTCATCATATCCTTCATTAAGACAGCAGTTAGTGACAAAATCAGATCACATCATCTGTGTGTTTAATTACATGCTGGAAAATATTCAGGGTGTACAAATTTTATTAGCATGGCTGACATCTGTCAACTATTTTGGTTAATTACTCCTAAATTTGGATTCTAGTCTTGAACTATTTCAAATTTTAATATATTTGACATAAATGGTTTTCAAGTTACCATTACTTCTGTTGAATATTTGTCTTCTTCCTATTCTAAAATTGTCAGAAATAAGTAGTTAGCTCTCATATTGACACAGTTCAGTCTGTAGTTAAACAAAATAAACTGTTAATTGGCAGAATGCTATTGACCACATGGTTAATCTTTTTGTCAGTGCTTATTCACTCCTCTCAGCATTGATATATAGGACATAAAATATTTTGAGCTCTCTAAATTACATGTTAAGGATATAACCCTAAAACTTTTCTTTTTACTTCAATGAAGAAAAAAAGTATCTGACTTTTTATTTTTATAGGCTTGATATGATACGCTGCTTGTGTTGCTTTGTAAGCAAACGTGTTTCTTATCCCTCCTCTAACATGTGAGTCACTTGTGGTATATGAGGGTAGGCTTCTTGAAAGAAATTAGTTTTGAAGTGAATGAGAAGACTGACCAGGGTGGAAAGAAAAGATCAAAAAAGTAAGAGGAATGTGAGAGAGGTGAGACAGAGGTAACAGAACAAATAATTTACAAAAAGGAAAGCAAAAGCAGTTCACTGAACACACAGCTCACATTTTCACAGGTAGTCAGAGGCAACCAGAACACACAAAATGAAAGACAAAAAGCATAAAATATACATTATGCTAGAAATAAAATGTTCCAAGTACACTAAACCTAAGTCGTCTTCTATGATGCTACTTCAATTTTTCATATTCATATAAGTGTTTCAGGAAAATGGAGTCCATAAATTTGCAAAAAAGGAGTGCCCCATTTGAATCTGGGCAGATCGACTTCATGCCCTCAATCACAACACTACTCTAGTACAAGAAGATGTATTCTCCAAGTATAAGAACAGCATATGCCCACTCTCAAGTACAAATATGTTCAGACTCGCCCTGAAAAATGGGTGATTAATTTGAAATGACCAAGTCCTCATTCCATTTTTCATCATTACATGATTGTCTAAAAAGGATTCTGCATATCAAGTGTGGCAGGGATAAACAATGCTATTAGCTAGCTGAATCAAAGCTTAGCCTCTTATTATAACCAACATGGCTTTCATGACATGTGAAGCTCCAACATAAAAGGCTATGTTCTATAGCAAACACAGCTATCTAGGTATCTTTGGTACCTTGACTTCTTTCATTCCCAATGAGAATTATAATGCTCCTATTAATAATGGCGCCATCTTCTTTACACATATTCCTTTGCTTTTCTTGCAGGAAACTCCCTAGAAGTGGCAGTTAACCACTTCCAGGATATTCTTGTATCTCTGGCTTAAATCTATCCTAATTGCAAATAGCCCACATCTGGTGTGGTGTCCACAGGCCAGGTGAGTATACATGTACATAGCTGACTGACATCTGTAGAATAAGGGTGCTTTGGAGGGTTCGAGGTACCTGTTATGAGTTAGGTATCTAAACAGTGGGCATCATTTCAGACATCTCATGTTAAATGAGAATCTATAGAGAACAGTTCAGGCAAATCAAGCAAAAAAATTTAAAAAACTAGTTTCCATTGTACTACTTAATCCAATAGTGAAGTACCCTAGGTATCTCTTTTGCTTTCTTTCCTGATGAGTGATCCTATGTGATCTGCATTTTAAACTCAGACAATGGTTTTAAATTTCAAGCGACCTTCCTCATGGTATGAAACATTCAACCAGTGTTGCCAGCACATCAGTTTTCTCCCAAAATGGTCTATAAATTCAATTGTAATCCAAATCACAATCTTAGAAGAGCTTTTTTTAGAAATTAATGAGCTGGTTCAAAAATTCACATGGAAAAGTCATAACAACTCAATAAAAAAGAACAAGTTGAAGGCTAATATTATTTGACTGCAAGAATTATTACAAATCTACACTCAGTAAAACAGTATAGTCTTACTGTCAAGTGAGACAAACAGATTAGTGTAACAACATAAAGAGACCAAAAATAGACCCATACATACAAGGACGAATAATTCCCAAAAATGTGAAAAGGTAATTCAATGGAGAAAAGAGAGACTTTTCAACAAATGGAATTGGTAGATATTGGTATACCAAAGAAAATTCGTACCTTCAATTATATACAAGAATTAATTGAAAATGGATCAAAATTCTAAATGTAAAACCTAAAACTAGAAAATACCTAGAAAGAAAAGTTAGGAAGAAGTATTTTTTGATCTTGGGTTAGACAAAGATTTCTTAGCTATGCTACCAAAGGCACAAAAGACAAATTAGAAAACTGACTTTCAACAAATTAAAAAATTTACCCTTCAAAAGACACTGTTAAGAGCAAGAAAAGGTAAGTCTACTAAACAGGAGAAAGTATTACTCACTACACAGCCAACAAGGAATTAATATCCAGCCTCTATCTAGCTATCTATCTATCTATCTATCTATCTATCTATCTATCTATCAATCATGATTTAGACCCCAGCCAGGGACCTTCCCACATGGCACAGCAGACTTCTCCTGACTCGCCCACTGCTCCCCTTAGCTGTCTATTTCAGTCAGTCTGCCTGTTCTGCTCCCCACTCTGTCTCTGATTAATCCTCTCACCACTACCCCCATACCGCTGGCTTACACTCCAGCCCTTGTATACATAAATAATCTTTAAAAAAAAAAAACTTAAAGCATACTATTGAAATACTATTCAGCCATAAGAAAAAATGAAATGTTAGAAAAACTTCAAGAGAATTATAGATAATAAAGCAATTCAAAATGACAAAGACATTGAACATCGAACAAAATGACAAAATATTGAATATTCACAGTGGCCAATAAACAAAGCAAAATACTTGCAAAAACTAGCAGACACTAATAAGAAAAACAAGCCTTCTAAAATTAAGAGAGAGGTAGGAGGGAGAAAGGATCCAAAGGGCATAAGGGATAAAAAATACGCGCATGCGCGCGCATGCGCGCGCACACACACACACACACACACACACACACACACCAGTACAGTATAGGTTACTTTGGGAGTTAATTTAATTAATGCCTATTCTAACCTAACTTAGAAGCTTCTGGCACAACAAAAGTGCCCTCTGTAAAGAAGGACGTTTTCACATGTACAGTTAAAGCTGTATTGTCCTGTCTTCCTTTCACAAAACTGATGGCTTTAAATCAAGATAGTAAAATTAAATAATGTATGAATAATTTTTTTCCTGTTTTACAGAACAAACTATCACATCTCAACTAAAAGTATATCAGACTATTAACAAATTGAAAAGGATAAACATGTTCTTTTACCCCACTGGAAAATATTAAATCCTTACAGGACATTCCTGGCAACACTGTCAGAAACATTACTATACAGATTCAGTATAAACATTAATATGTGGAATTTGGGGATTGTTACATCTGGGCCTGGGTGGCAGAAGGGAAGCCATGATGGCCTTTCAGTCACCTGAGCAAGGAGCAACTTAAAGAAAAACAACTTCCCGACACCCTGGCGCCCACCCCCCTCATCACCCTTACTGGAACACCAGATAGCCCAGTCCGATAAAGGGGGACCCAGAGGAAAAACTGGGCTAAACACTGCCCTATATAAGTTCCCCTCACTTGACCCAGGGTGCAACTTTGTGGACCTCACCCTAGGGGTCCGTAAACCTCGCCTGGGAGCGCAATAAAGACTTGCTTTGAGTCATTTGGCCTTCTCATCCTCTCTTTTTTACCTGCGTCTATCTTTCAGGGATTTCCTTACATATCTTGGCATATGACTGATTACTGTCTACTGAGCCAGTCTTAGGAAAGGCTTTTCACGCCCAAAATAATCAAATAATACTCTTGAATATTTCACCATAGATTTATAAAGAGTGAAATGGTGGTTTCCAGTGAAATAGTTGGATTCACTGCTTGTGAACTCCTTGTATATAGTCATAGCTTAGAAACATTAGCTTTATCAGCTTTTCAGCATGAAAATGTCATATATTTTGGAATGGAATGTTGGTTCAGGAGAAATATAAGTTTATTTTTTTTAAATGTGTTAATTATATTGTGTCCAACCAATTGAGGTTCAACAGAAAAAAGACATGAACCACACTTCAAAATGCTGGACAGTTAATGGAAAGAGGATAAAGAATGGCTACCAGTGGGGGAATTAGTGAAGAATAAACTTTTCAAGATAATGATACATGGGTTTGAAGTGAGAGGAGAAGATGCTATGGAGAGAAAGATTAAGAATTTAAGTGGGGAAAAAAGGAATCAAAGATGAGAGTTGGCAATGCAGATGAGACGTACCATAGCAACTGACAGGCTAGGACTGAAACCCAAGACAGACTTCTCCACGGTCAGACTCTTAACCACTCCACTAAACTAACTCTTTCATGCCATTAGTGGCACTGACACATGGGGTAGAGGCATTCCCAGACAGACATTTCACGAGGTTTGTATGTACAGATCACACATAGTATGAAAACATTCAGCAACAAACAGGAAACATGAACATTTACTAGATCTCGCACATATAGAAATCTTAGGATCTAGAATATGCTATAGCTAAAGAGAAATTATTTGGAATATGTGGCATAGTCTATCTTTCCTCTGTGCCTCTAAATGAAGGTCTCAAATATTGCTGGAAGAGAGATTACATAGTTATAAAATGATAACCCTCATTGCACATTTTTTGCAGAAGTCATAGTCACTGGGAACATGAAATAATAATGCCACACAGGTCACATTATCAAATTTTTGACTTAGCGTTAACTATGATGCATCAATCAAAAGAATCAAGAGACCACATATGCAGCACTTTGAAAGAAGGGGGTTTAAAAGATCTGGAGGAGAGGTTAGTTGCAAATATTAACCATGTAGCATTGATTAACTTAATTATTCCATTTATTCATCTGTAAAATGTAGACTAATTCTGCCTGCTCTTAACAATGGCACAGGATTGAGAGGATCAAACAAGATAATATAAAAGAAACTGTCAGGTCTCTCCCACATGTATGTGGGGGTATTCTCATTGTCATCACATTATCTCTTTCAGGGATGTCAACTATGTGGTTTCTTCACTAATAAGTTCCAGAACTACAAAAGGGGAGTTTCTATTCAGTAAAGCCTCTGCAAAGCTATCTGAATAATTTTTTGTTCTCTTTAATCATATTTAATTTTGACTACTGACATCTAATAAGAGATTACAGGTCTCACAAATTTCCATATCACTTTTTATTAAAGTTTTGCTTTTCATAAACTATGAAACATGTGTGGTATTATGCTAATCGTTCTTTTTAAAAAGTCAAATTTCAGCATTGAAAATAATCACATTCATCTTGTATTCCACCTCAAAATCTACCCCTCAATTCTAGGAAATAATAATATTAGAAGAATCTTCTTCAATAATCTCTTACTACTGATTACTGGGTTAGGTTTTCAGACTTTTTTTTTTTGTACTAGGTTATGTCCTTTCACCCCTGAAGGGCACTAAGCAACAAAGGTGAAAGACTACAATAAATGTCCTGGGTATTGATTTTTTAATCATTTTTTTGAGTCATGAGATATTTGAGAAAGAACAGCATTGCTAAGGCAGACTGGACTCTCTTGGACCAATGCAGAAGGGCTACTGCCCTCACATGCAAAACCAAGGAATTTTTTTTCCCTTGTGACTAATCTATTAATATAGTCTATTAGACTGTCTATAAGTATAATCCATCTATAAATATAATCTAGTAGATTGTATTTATTATATTTATTATAAACTAAAATATATTCTCATTCAAGAATATTCTGTTGTTTCTGTGAGTTCCTGGGAAAAGTAGATGAGTTTTTAAAAAGTAGCCTAGCATCTTTCTGGTTTTGACTTAAGATTCTTGATCATAGGTTTTCAAGGAAAGACAGAAGAAAATGAGCACAGAGATTCTGTTGTAATTTAAATATTCTTCAAAATTTAGTAGTAATCACTTCTTTTAAGGTTCAATCACCTTCTAAATGTTACAGGATAAAAAGAAGAGAAAAATATTACATGGTTCATAGCCAAAGACATTAATAAAAGCACTTTCTAAAGCATAATCATTATTTTAATTTTCTATTTAAAAATTTTCATTTATCATCTCAGTCTCCAAATTTCAAATTTTCAATGATTAAAAACACAGCAGAACTCCTTGCATATGAATTTATTCAGGTTTGCAAACATTAAATCATCATTAGATTAAATGACAAGCATGACAAAATTAATACTCCAAAAGAGATTCAGGGAAATATGAAATCTAAAATGTATTAAATCAGGTTTTAAATTGAACCCATACAAGCTTAAGTTCAATGAAAACTAATATTGCATAATTTTTAATCAATTATTTTATAATCATTCCCCTAAATTCTTTAATTTATCAAGAAATCCTATCTAAAAAGTTTTCTAAAGTCAGCCATAAAAATATCACTTAAGTGCAAATTGGTTCTAAACTGCTACTAAGCCATCAAATATCACCTTAATGTCAATTCATCATAGCACTTTAACATGAAAGAACGTTAAAAGTGTCCTCAGTGCTCATTAGTGTTACAATTAAAATCCATATTATATGGAAAATAAAATTACGTAATTATTTGGAATCATAATGGACCTAAACTATTTAAAATGATACTAAAACTTATTTACAACCTTAACAATTTAGCTTTAATTTCCAAAGCTAACATTTAGTCAAGAGCAACAGTTCTGCTGTTTTTTAATATTTTTAGTGAAGAGGAAAATCTTTGTTGGTTTCCTTATATAATCTTGTGATTAACAAGTGATTACAGGGGAGAGGGTAGGGCTGAATATTTAAGTTTGAGTGTAATTATCATAAATCCATGAGAAAGGATGAGATCCCCCAGAGAGCAAATGCCACCCAAGGGAGGGGACAGGAGCAGAGAGAGAGAACAAGTCAGAAGATACCCATCCAGAAGACAGACAAAAGGGGCAGGGTAGGAAGAAGGGATAGGAAAGAGGCAAAGGAAGGGCATTAGAAACAGCATAAAGATTAGTTACCCTCTAGTTCTTCTTTAAACAGTAACTCCCTTAATAATTTATGTATCGAAATATGTGGGTTTACAAGTCACATTAGGAAAGATCTGTAATGTAATATTTTTATGTTTAATAATAGTTTGCTTTTCTCCCAGTCATTATCTTCCAGAACATAAAGAGAAAAAGAAAAGATTTATGTCAATAATAATATAAAGAGGCTTTTGTAAAAGAATTAAGAATCACAAAAAATAAATTTATTATAATTTAGAAATCTTTTATTCATTTGCAGCTGAATAGATTGCAATTAACTGATCAGATCAGGATTACATAATTTGACACTTTCTTCTTTGGAATATATCTTTTTTATGAGTGCTATCTTATTAATAAGATTATTTAGATAGAGACTTGAAAATTAGGTGAAGTGAATCGACGTCATCAACATGGCGGTGAAGGGACACTAGTATCGACTCTCCCAAAAGAAAAGCCGCCGATAAAGTGACATCAGCCAAACCCAGAGAAGATTCAGAAACGCTACATAAACCTAACACCCTCACGGGTGAGTAGAACTTGGAAAGAAGCCAAAAAGACGGACTAAGGAGAAGAAAGAACCACCAGATCCCCTCTCCCCTCCTCTCAACACGAAACTGGACCAGGACACCAAGACGAGAGGCACCTGAGGAAACCCAGGAAAAAAAAAAAGGTGGGCAGAGGCGTTTTCCCGGGCATGGCAGAGTGATAAAACCCGAGACTGACACCAGCAATCCCTCCAGGTAGCAACAGAGCCCTGGAAAGGGCAGAGTGCACTGGAGAAGTTGGTGGGACACGGGACAAAGCCCCGGGCAGCCACAGTGCGGTGTGGCCCCTCCCCCCACCTCCATTACGGAGCCAGCACTCTAGCTCCTCTCTGGAACGGAACTCTGGGGTAGTGGCCTAACCACCCCTTCAGTGACACTATTGGTAGCTAACCACTGGAGGAAACGCGGAGGGGGAGAAAAGAAACTCCCAGCTACAGGTGCGGGAGAAACAGGACTTGGACCGCACGCCATAGGATCTTTCTGTCCTGTCCCGTGCAAGAGAGCGAGAGCTCCCGAGGCAGTTCCATTGTGCCGCTTGCAGAGAATTGCCGC
>PVIJ01019317.1:0-15711 GCA_004024925.1 Scalopus aquaticus
AACACAAGGGACCATGGAGATGGATCACGGGTGAATTGGTGGTGGGCTACCCAAGGGGAATGCAAAATGTAAAAGACATAAATAACAATAAAAATATATTATTAAAAAAAAAAAAGAGGTGGGAGAAACTCAGGACCTGGAAGGAGAGACATGCTATAGAACAAGTGAGGGTAGTGGGAGGTAGAACAACCTCAAACACCTGACACGGGTAAAAAGTTGTGCCAAACTCAGTGAAAATAACCACTGTTACTTAGCTTGTCGATCCCTACTAGAGATCACTATTGCAAAAAGTTATTTGGTTTAGCCATGCTCCTACTCTTCTCTCATCGCTTCCTGAGAGTGAAGTTCCAGTCTGCTTTAGAAGTGAGCCCCTATAGGTCACTGGGAACCACATGCAAGTTCTTCCTGAGAGAATCACAGTTTAAGAACAATTGAGGCTTAGGGTCCTAGGGAAGCAATGTGGAAGCCCAGTTCTCTTTTCTCTTTCAGGTCTTTATGATATAATTTAACCCAAATTCTGTCACTACTATGAGTACCTCCCCTTCTCTACCTGGAGCTATGAATGACACTACCAATGTAATTAGAATTGGTATTAAAAATGAAACAGGATAGGGTGATTATGAAGTTGAGGGGTATCAGTTAATATACTTTGAGAATCTTGGGAAGGCTGAAGATGAGCAGAAAAAAGGAAAACACTGGATTATAGAGAACAAAGATAATATACATGGTTTGCAAAGTAGAAAACCACTTGGTGGTGGGTATGGTGTGGTGGCATACAGCTGAGGATATGTGAATCTGTTCCCTTAAATCATATACAGTGCTGTAAACTAATGTCAACTCAATTTTTAAAATGTAGAAAATCATGCAGATCATGTCAGGCCACATTTCAGGAGATCAGCTAAAGGAGGAAGACAAGTTAGTTCAGGCCAGGTTGAAATGGAATAAAGCAGTGACCTCATCTAATTACATTTGTAATAGTGAGAGTAAGGATGAGAATTTCCATACACTATAATGCCCTCCAAATATATAACAGCAAGGGGTATGAAAATGGCAATGCCAAAAGAAATCAAGCATTGCAGAGTACCAGTGAAGTTGAAATAAATATCAGAGCCAAAGGTGATGGTAAATATTCATAGCAGAAAAGAACAATGACCAGTTTCTCTTGAATGTGTTTGTTTATACTTCTTCCCCACGAATTATCTAAAAGCAAATGAAAAAAATCAAGCTCCTTAGTGAGAAGTAAAGACTCATACAAGAGAATAATTCTTCCTAAACACAAATATAAGTTATTTCTTTTTAAAAAACCAACCAAGAAGAAATGTATTTTAAATAAGTGAGCTGATGCTTCAAAGCATTGATTGAAAATGATAAGAAATACACAAATGATTTACACCTTCTTTCAGTTCTCATGAATCTCACAATCTAGAAGAAAAGTGCTTAATAGTCATAATATAACAGTAAATATGATATATGCCATGCATGAAATACTCATGGAGGAAATCCACCAGAAAAATATTACATATACTTAAAGGGATAAGAGAACGCTCTATAAAACAGGTGACCCGTAATATAAGTCTAAAAGGAGACCTAGTTTGTGACAGAGGTAGAGAGAAGGGTATTCCAGAATTCAAGAACAGCATAATTAAAAGAGCAAAGACAAAAAAGTGTTGGGGGGGATGGTTTCCAGAAACTGTGAGTAGTACATTTCAGCCAGCCGGGCAAAAGCAAATACACCCAGGATAGTAATAGAAGAAACAGTGAGAGACAGAAGATATGGTCAGATTATTCGGGACTTTTAATGGTAAGATTAAGAATATGAACTTCATTCTGTAGTAGGGAAGGAAAATATTTTTTGAGCAAGTGAGGCCAAGATCAAAGGAATCCTTTGGAGAACTAATTTGGACTTTTTTCTGTAGAGTTGCTTGAAAGAGAAGAATTTGGGGGTGGGATGAACAGCAAGGTGGAGGCTACTACAAAAATCTGGTTGACTAATAATGCCAAAAAAATAGCTCTACGGCAGTAGTCATGTAGAAGGAGCAATGGAGTTGAGAGTAATTATGACAGCAGATTTGACAAAACAAGGAAACTACTTAAATATGCATAGGATAAGGCTGAGAGACTGGTCCAAAAATGAGTTCATGATTTTAAACCAAATGGATGATGATACCATCTATAGAGAGTCAGAATATTAATAATACTAGCCAGCATTTATTGAGTACCTACTGTAAATCAGGATAAATGCTTTACTTACATTACCTCATTTAATCTTCCAACAATCTTATGAGGATTAAACTGTGTAGATAAAGAAACTTCATTGTAGAGAGGTTAAAAAAATTGTTCAAGATCACATAGCTAACAAGTGGTGAAAGACAGTAGTATAGAAGACATATATAACTAGTTTATTAAACAGTCTGAAGAAAAGATAGTAATAGCAAATGACTTTATTTTTCTTATCCACTGACCAAGAGCTTATTCTTTACCCTTTTTTAACATATCAGATAAATTCTAACCTCTACTCCTTTTCAGTTGTAAGAATGATTCTAGTAACTATAAATTGCTTCAGAAGCTTAAGCGGCCTAAATAAAGTCTAAGCCAGTCTAAACCAAAACTGTAATATCATGTCCAAATCAAGGCTTATCTCTTCTTCCAGTTCAAGCCTGACTGATGGCCCTACACTGGGCTTAGGGAAGCATTGGACCTTCCCATTCATAACTTCTCAGCCAGCTTTCTTCTTTTCTCCCAGGCATCATAGATTATTCCAGCCATTGCCTTGCTTTTGAAATTAACAAATTGCAAGCAGATTACAGTCTTTTTGGTCATCTATGCCCTCAAGTCCTAGGGGACCAAGGTGAAACCTCTGAGAAATATTCACATTTTGTAAAGTTATAGATCTCTGAATTTAGCAGCTCAGCAAGCACACAGGTAAGAATGAGATGACAGTTTCCATTTTTATCTAACAACTCCAATATCTTAGATAGAATTCAAAGAAAATCCCGAATTCAAGTGTAAGTAGCTTATTTGGAAGGTGGTCCCAAGGATCATTGGCAGGAGAGAAAGGAAGTGAGAGCAGAAAAGAAATGAATTCAGTATATGGTGTGTTATTAAGAAAGCTACATCAGTGGCCAGCTAGGGCTGGGAAAACTTGGGAATTGATATAAAATATGTGCTAGAAAGTTCTTCTTTATGAGGTACGGGGAGCTAAGGTATTTATACAAATGACAGAGAGTCATCGGTTGAGGGCCATTCCTGGGATGTTAGTTTCCCAACACTTCAGCTTGCCTTGCACTGAGCCAAAGAAGCCATCTGCAGCTTCAGAGAAAAGAAAATTCTGCTGAAAATATTGGTAGTTGAAAATAGGCCAGGCCATAAGGGAGAGAAAATTCCAGAATACGCCTTTCTAGGTCAACAGTTCACTAAAATCTTACAAATTCCCTTTCACTATCTGCCTTTACTGACCTCTCCTCAAGTCACTTAATTTTCCTTTTTGGGTCGACTGAGATCACAGGGGCGAGGGTCTACCTAAACCAGGAGAGGATGCCTGGCTGTATCTTGGCCTTCTTGTTAGAATGGTGGATAATTAACAACTGTTTTTCTTAGTTTGGATTTTTAATGGAAATTCAGACAGCAGCAGTACTTTTCAATATCCTATTAGAAACTTTGCCATTTAGAAGTAGTAGTAGGACAAAATGGATAGTGTTCCAAAAGAAAACAGAGCCAAAATATATGTACAATAAAGTAGCACTGTTTGTAATTGTGAAAAATGAAAATAACCTAAACGTTAACCAATAAGAAAATGGTTAATTATGGTTACTCTACATATGGCAGTGTATAGAGTACATAGTACTTTCAGAAAATAGACTGTTAAATCTACACTAACTAGGAAAGACTGCTAAGCAAAACATGAAGTTACAGAATATGAAATAAAAGTTATAGAATATAATCTTAGTTTATTTACACACACATATACTTACACTTTGATAGATATAAAATGTAAATATACAATCCATCCCTGCCAACTCCCTGCCAACAATCCCATTCCCTTTCTAAGTAGGGTTTTGTTTTCTCAGATCAAAAATCTTTGCAGTGATGTTTAGAGATAACAGGTGGAAATGCTAACTTATAGAAAGGCAAAATAAAAAACAAATGGAGAGAGGAGGAAGGAGACATCTTGGTGACTCTGAGGAATAGAATTGTTTAAAGAGAAATTCTAGTAAATTTAGCTGTTTGTGTATGTTTTTACCTGAGTGTTATTCCCCACTCCCACTCTCTGGTCAAAAGGTTTTAATAAAAGTGTCAGTTGGTTGGTAGTGGACAGTGATGGAACATTGGGTGGTGAGTGTAGTGTGATAGCTACAATTGCTGAGATGAGAAACTCTGCACCTGAAACCTACAGTGTTGTAAATTGCTGTTACCTCAACAGAAAGAAAAAAATAGAGCATACATTATAGTTCAATGTTGTAGGAAATTAAATTTGGATTCTTTTGAATATGACATTGCAGCAACAAGGCCTAGTTTTATTTGTAGGATATGTGTGAAATGTAAATTATATTCCATATTGTACTATGTAACATATAGGGCTAGGGTTACTTTAGGTTTACTTATTACATGTATTTTACATGAACACAAACTTTCTTTTAAAACATGAGATTATTAATGGCCAGAAATGACTATTTCTGGATAATTAGGTAAGGTGGCAATGCTAGAGAGGAATGAAAATTTATACTTTTATATTATATATTTCTTCTCTACCATGTGAATTTTTCACAAAACTATATTCTTCTCATAATAAAAAACAGCAACAAAATAAACAGAAAAAAAGCCTGACATATTCTGGGATCAACTGGTAGAGCAGTTGTGTAGCAGAATCTTATGCTTATAAGAAGGGAATTTAGAGAAAGACTAAAACGGTTAGCTGAAAACAGATTGTATACCTTCACCTGCCACACCAACAACTTTGAATTTAACCCTGTTGGCAATAGAGGACCTTCAGAGGATATTTTGTCCTTAAATTACTTCATCAGAGCTGTGATTTGGATGGAGAACACAATTTCTCTTCATAACGATCATTTAATATTTAACTTAATACCTTTTCCAACTCTACTTCTTTCATTTTTGGTTTGTTACAGGTTTTCTAAACAATTATTTCACAGACACATTAACAAATTGAACAAATTAATGTATACAGTAAATCCTTGGAAATTGCAAAAACTATATACATATTAGTTCTTTTATTATTATTTCAATGATTATTATAAACATAACCCAGCCTAATTCAGGGCTTACATATTTGAATAATTATTTTCTGATTTACTTCCCTTGACAATTACATAATGCATTCTTTCAGACTCTCTCAGTTTAGTCTTCCATTCCAATGAAAGATGTCTGGATTTCAAATAACAGTTCCACTAATATTTGCTTATTTTTCAAAGTCCGCGAATGACTTCCCTTCCTGTTCTATGTAGTATTAGCAAAACTTTACTATTTCTGTTATCACTACTCATTACTGAACAGATGCCCATTTTGTCATAGGGAGAGGGGATGCACAAATAACAGAAAGTGCCCTCTGACATGTGATATCAGAGACCTGTGCCATGGGAAACAGGGAATCCAGAGCAAGAGCAGATCTGTGATTAGAAGTGATATAATAACTGTGTAATGTAAATATGCATTTCCCAATCAGGCAAACCTCAGCCTGCCAGGACCTCCCAAAACTCAAAGAAAGGAGAATATTTAGCATTCATCAAGCAAATTCCTAGCAGATAGCAAAAGGTAGCCATGTACATGAGGCAAAAGAAGAAAGCAAAAGGAGTAATAATCCAATCTTTGTTTTCCAACATGAATAAACTTTTTTTCTCTTACAAGGAGGGGAAACTACTTTAATCAAGACGTTAATCAAACCCCCACTAACTCATTAAAGAAAAGAAAGATTTACAGAAGCCAGGACTTGAGCTACTTAAGAAGCTTTTTTCTCCCCTCTTGAAGGATTTAATGGGAATTCATTTTGCCTTCAATTAAATCCAACCTCAGTGCTCACTGCAGGCCAGAGGCTTATCCTAGATAATAATTCAGGGAAGCAAACAAAAGTGTTGGAGTCTCCTAGTAAGAAGTTTCACTCCACATTAGTCTCCTGGAGAAATCGCTGGTAGAATTTTCCTGAGAGAAATAAATGATTTCACTTTGGTCCTCATTTGCCTTCTCAGGCATGGTGAAGCCAGAGATTCCTAGCTGCCTCATTCTGTCAACTGTGCAAATGTGTTATATGAGATTGTTTGAAAGCTAGCAAAGGTTTTTCTATTCAGATTTGCCTGTCATGAAATCTCTGTTCTTTGCACTTATCAACCTCTTAAAAATCTTTTTAGAAATGTCATTGTGATATTTTACATGTTGCTCATGAATATCCATTTCCTCTTCAAAAGAAATCATCTAGCTTAAGTTTTTAGGGGCAGAAAAAGTGAAGAAATAGTATTTGAAATAAAATAAATAAAACTGAATAGAACAAAAGCACTGCTTTCTGATTCACAGAGAGGTGCATGCGTGCGTGCAAGCGTGCGTGCGTGCGTGCGTGTGTGTGTGTTTATGGGTGTGGTATTTTCTGAAAGGCTAGGAATTTAAGAACAGGGAGTTTAAAACACATACAAGATGGAAAAGGAATGACAAAGGCAGCTTTCATCCTTGGAGTTTTGCCAAACCTTGGAGCTTTTGAGTTTCTTCCTTTCACAACTACCTCAAGTGTGGAGGAAAGGACCAGGGCCATTCTCAGGGGAGTTTGCAGAAAGACATCACTCACATATAGCCCTTGCTCCAAAGAACCACACTCACCACAGCGATGGAATAAGGGTGAACGGAAAATTAAACTCCACCCATAGGAGACAGAAAAAGAACTTGCCTGTTTTAACCCTACAACTAGATAAAAGAACATGAGAATTCATAGTCATAAGAAAGTCCTCTCTAGCACACTACTTATATGGTCCAAAATCCTCAAGTGAAAAATTAAATATAACATAGTCCAGGTTTGGTACCACTCCCAGCAGACTGCAGAAGCAAACAGAAATTTGTTCTAGAAAAACTTGATCTCAATCCAGATTATGAAGAATTAGCAAAAATAAAGTTCTAAGGAAAATGAATAGCCCTGAGCTAAAAATGACAAAATACATCAGAAACAAAGCACCATGAGCAAGAACCAGAAAACTGACAGGCAATAGAAACAGACATATAACACTTGAAATATTAGAATTATCAGGCACTGAATAGAAAATAACTATGTTTACAGAAATAAAATAACAGGGTGAAAGCAGACATGAAAACATCCAAACAGAAGTTCTAGAAAGGAAAAATATAATATGGATTTTTGTAGCTTTTCATTTTAAATAATTATAGACACAGGAAGTTGCAAAGACAGTAGGGAGAGGGCCCATGTATCCTCCCCCAAGTTCATCTAATGATTATATCTTCCATATCTATGGTATAATGTCAAAATCAGGAAACTGCCATTGATATAAAGTGTGTGTGTGTGTGTCTGTGTGTATGTATACATATATATATATATTTCTATGTCATTTTATTAAATACATAATTGCATGACCATAACAACAATAAATCCCATCATCACAAACATCTCCCTTAACAGTCACATTCTCTCCCTCAACCTCCTCTACCCTTGGAAGATACTAATCTCTTCTTCTTTCTAATACCGTCATTTTGAGAAAGTCATAAAAATGAAATCATGCCTTTCGAGTTTGGTTTCATTTCACTCAGCAGAAGACCCTTGAGAACCATCCAAGTTGTTTTGTGTATCAATAGCTCAGCCCTTTTTATTGCTGAGTGACTTTCAATAGTGATCATACAGATTCATCACAGTATGTTTAACCATTCAATGACTGGAAGATAATTTGGTAGTTTTCAGATTTTGGCTATTGCAAATAAGGGGTGTGTGTGTGTGTGTGTGTGTGTGTGTGTTTGTGTGTGTAAGCTTTCATTTTTCTAGGATAAATACCTAGAAATGTGATTGCTAAGTCATGATGAATGTACATTTACATTTTTTAAGACTGACAAATTATTTTCCAGAGCATATCCATATCTTCACCACTATTTGTTGTTGTCACTATTTTTAATTTAGCTACCCTAATAGGTACGTAGTAATATTTTATTGTGGTCTTATTTGCATTTCTCTAATGGCTAGTGAAGTTGAACACATTTTCCTGTGCTTATTTTCCATTTGTATATCCTCTTCAAAGAAATGTCTTTATTTTCTAATTGAACTATTTGCTTTTTTGCTGTTGAATTTTGAGAGTTCCTCATATAATTCTAGATATGAACCAGTCTTTGGATGTGTGGTTTGTGAATATTTTCTCCCAGCCTGTAGCTCATCTTTCATCCTCCCATCAGGGCTTTTTTTTTTAAGATTTATTTATTTATGCATACAAGCTGGGGTACAGACCAGAGGCGTGGGGCGGCGAGAGGGTTCACCAGAGACAGAGTGGGGAGAATAGGCAGAGCAATGGAAATACACTGCTGAGGGGAGCAGCGGGCAAGGCAGGAGAGGTCTGCCATGCCATGTGGGAATCTCCCAGGCTGGTGTCGAACTCGCGTCACCGCTGCCGACAGCTCCACAGTGCAACGCTTAACCGCTGCACCACCAAGGAGGCCCCTTATCAGTTTTGTTTTTTTTAAGTTTTAAGCTTCATGGTCTATAGGTAAAATGTAGCCACTACAATGCCACATATGAATAGGAGCATCAATCTTCCAAGAATACATAACAATTTAAAATCTGTACATGTCTAATAAATTGCCCTAAAATACATTAGTGGACCACCTGTAAGTCATTAGACACAGTTCAAATCCTTAAAATATAGTTCCATACTCCTCTTTGGCTGTCGCTGCTGTATCAACCTATAGTGTGGGGGTAACGAGGATCTAAACGCAGAGTCTGAGAGTCTGATGACTACAACCACAAAGTTATGAAACTCTTCTTTTTCAGGGACAACTTTTAGGGATAACTAATCTATGTAGGAGTGTATTTTGAAGGACAGTAAAGTAGAAGGGAGGGAGAAATTTATTTGACAAAGCCAATACCAGGCTTAAAAGGCACCAATAATCAAACTTCAGTTTTGTGAATGGTACTGTGATGTGTGCAGCAATAAATAATATTTAGTCCTGGTCTTCAGCTTGTAACTTAAGAAAATAAGAACGAATAAATATTAGGGGTGTGGAATTAAATAATACCCTATTACATACATAAAAATCTAAATCAAAAATGTAAGAAAAGTCCCAGTGTATGCTTTTGTGGTGGCACGGTGTGTGCTTGATGTTGATCCCTTTTATGTTATAAAAGTCACTTATAACACAACTCTCTACAAGAAAGTTAAAAAGGAACAAGTGTAGAATAGTGGAATTTTAAGTATGGTGTAAAATGCCTAAATTATAATCAATATGTAACTGACTATCAATAAGTGATAGTCATCCATAAACACAAATTTTAAAATTATATATGTGGTTTTCATCAAATTTCTATTAGACAGCATTGAATAGAGAATCTAGAAGTATGCACATCTTAGAGCAAGAAGATGACAAGGAGAAATATATGCTTATTAAGAATTCTTAGAGATATTGGAAAATGCTAAGTCTCCATATGGGATATGAACTCAGCCACTTTATATAATTATTAAATAGAGAGTACCCTTCCAAAGTTGAGGAATTTAGGGATTTCATGAATTGAAAATTTTAATCCAATGATTTATTTTCATTTTAGTTAATCCATTTAAGATTTACTAATAAATAATATTAATGGAGATTGAAAATACATCATTTCATTATTTTAAAAAGTATCCATATAGTCTCATAAACAAAAAGTACCCTGTTGTTCACAAGAAGCTGTATTATGTTCTAAGTGTAAATATGTTCTCAGATCTCGCCTAACTGTCATATAAACAGTGAAATTATCCCCCTCATAGTTTTCTACAACATAACATCTCCAGCAGGAGAGAAATGACAAGTGGCAGTCAATTAAACAGTTTTGTAGTAGAATTGTTCCTGCCCTTTTCCCTCCCTGCGTGAAGCAGGAGGTACTGTAAGAAACAGCATGGTAGAGTTAGCCCTTCGTTCCATAGAAACTAATAAATATTATGACTGCTGCTGTGCCTTTTCTTTCTCTCACCTGGATCTAGTGTGAGTAATGTCTATTTTAAAAAATGTCATTCTACCTGAGAAAATTCTGAGGAGTTTGTGAAATGATGCTCTAACACATTCTTCCCCAAAAGTAACACTGCAGTGTTTTTGCGTGTTTGTTTGTTTTTTGTTTGCTTATGCATGTAGAGAAGAGGAATGGGGATAAAGCACCAACACTGAAAGGCACTTATAATTCCCTACAGTAAAGTTAAAAAGGAATGAGCGTAGAATAGTGGCATTTTAAGTATCATGCAAAAAGCCTAGTCCTAATTACAATCAATATGTGTGGAAACCAATGCCTGGACAGTGCCTTCAGACTCAGCTGGCCCGTACTTCAAATAGAACCCCATGTAGGTTATAAAACAAGTTGCTACTCAGAAAAACATCCAATGGAATTCTAAGACAACTAACTCTCACTACTTGGAAATTCTTCCTTATTCTACCCTTACATGGAGATACTATGAGAAATGGCATGCTTTATTTTCTTTGAGATATTAGAATAAAAGTGTCTTTAATTTTAAAATATGTTCTGGCTATCACTGAAAAGGGTACTCAACACCAAGTTTGAAATCTAGCTAGATTTCAGAATGTTTAGCCCTTGTTCTATTATGACAAAAGTCCTATTTACATCATGCATCTCTCGATCCTTGTTTCTTGTTGCATTTTCTCTGATAATCTTTCATTTCTTCATTGTTTTCTCTCTCTCCTACTCCTCCAGGACCAAATACTCTTGCATTCTTCTCAGTCATCTTGGACTATTCTTCTCTTCTCTGTAAATGAACAACCATGGCACTCATGTCCAGAATATCTCAAGTGCAATGATGTATGCATGAATTCTTTGAATATCACCCCTGTTTTTCTAGAAAGTGATTACAGCATCCAGTTTGGATTGCCTCCACACAAGACTTGCTCCCTTCTTCCTTTCTAACAGCACAGGACTATGCCTCCTGCAGGTGCTACTTCAGTACTTCAGAGAAGACTGGCTCTATCCACAGCCTAGTGGGTGGCTCTCGAGTTGATCAAGCCAATCATAGTGATTCCACCACCAAGTCTTTCTGGCCAGTGACTAGCTGGTGAAATGTAAAAGAAAATCTTGTCTTACGGTGACTTGGAAGGGAATACATCTGGGAAATGTTTCTTAACAAGAAACAGGAATATATAAACACTTCTCTGTCTCTGACCTTAGGTATACAAATGCATGATGGTGGAGCTCTTGCAGCCATTTTACAACTATATGAGAATCTATCATACAGAAGATAACCTGACTTCTTGATAAAATCATTGAAAAATTACAATAATAAACTGAGAAACTACCCTACTTCTGCACATTTTTGATGTGAAAGAATGAACTCCCTGTGACTGAAGTCATTTTGAGCTGGGCTTTCTGTTATTTGCAGTCAAAATCATTCTAGTGGCTCCACGATGCAGCACATAACTTTGAGGACTGATGCTGGTTAAGTCATTCTATCCGCCTGTGTGCCACAATAATATTACTAGTTCTAGTTTTCTTTCATTTTGCAAAATGGCCTTAGGCAAATCTCTAAGTTGGGATTTAAAATGAATAACTCGATGAATAAATAAAAATTTAAAGATGTTTTAAGGTGGAGAGAACAAATTGTGTGCTGTCTCTTATCAAAAGCTTTATTCATTTCTCTACCACAACTTCTCCTTTTAAATTTCCCCCCAAACGATAGGATTTAAGGTCAACTCTCCTGTCTGCTTCATCAGTCAGAGCACTCTCTTCAGAGACCTACTTGCCTAGTCCCTTGATAGTTGCAGCAAACATAGGCTAGCCAGTAGTAGCAAGAGTGATTGCCTCAGAGACTTCCCAGGAAATCTGACAAAGAATCAAGGCTGACTATTGGGAAAGTTGAAGGGATATTAAGGTACGACTCCATCAAGGTTATATTTAACATTTGAGTTTTTCCTCTGAGAAAGTCCTCTGTGATAACAAAATGTGGAATTCAGAGACTAAAATTGATGAAGCACAAACAGAACCAAAAGGAGACTTCTTGATTTTTTAAACTTGTCCCTAGAGGAACTAGTCATTTGCACAAGAAAGATTAATAATGGAGTAATTTCTTAACCTCAACAGATTTATTTCAATTCAAGAAGCCTTCACTGAAAGCTTAGTGTGAGCTTAGACTACCCTAGACAGTTGGCATGAACATAGAAAATAAGAAAGAACTGTTCTCTACTCTCAACAAGTTCAAAGTTGGTTTCAAATCTAGCCAAAATTTGCTACACTGAAGTACAAATAGGGTTCTCTGTGAACCAGAAAAGGTGCAGTTATCAATCTAACAGGCAGGACAGAGGGTATGTCACAGAAGGTGGCATTTGAATTCTATCATAAAGGGTGAGTAAGATCAATAAAGAAGAATGAAACCCAGGTGAGTAGATTTGAGTGGTGGAAAAATTCACTCCTGGAATGACAATAGAGATACACTTAGGTTGTATGATTTTTATGGCTTTATCTTTGCAAGTTACATAGACAATAAGATTCATTTTATCATCTTCCTTTCCCTGACTTGCAGCATCTCTCCCATTCTTTGCTATTGTTCAGCTCCTCAGTCTGAGAGCTGCAATTTCAGTCTTAATGTTTGCTCTTTGTGTGACAATTCTTACATAAAAATGCGCTCTCAGTCCTTTCCATGGTGTTTATTCCATAAGCAAGGAACAGATGGCTAAAGTCAAAATCATTTCTCTTTATGGACCATTCAAGACATGAGGGATGTGGATGTTATGACAAATGACTGTTACAGATCTTTTATATCACTTTGATTTCAATCAGTTTGGTGATTTTTAAGAAGACATGTTTTCTTATTTATATTTGAATAAGGAAGCAGAAATGACCACCTATTCTCAGTCTCCTCAGATTTTAAATGTTTTTCAGATTTTAAACCTGATGCTAGGATTTAACTATTTACTATGGATAATGGCTCTATTATATTGTTTTTTGGCATTACCTCAATGTTAGCCCCGCAGATTCTGGTCTCTTCAAAACATAATATATATATTAGGCACCTACTATTTGTTTGGCCTAGGAAATAAAGCGACTACAGAGAGGAGTAGGTCCTAAACATATACTTCTAGGCATCCTCATGATGATGAGTACTTACCTAGATATGTTTGGGTTCAAATTTGAGAACCACTACTTGGTAGCAGTATGATCTGGGGTAAGTCTGTAACTCTCTATACTTTAATATTCTTATATATATTTAAAATGCTTAGTCCCAAAGTTCACTATACTGATCGCCTAAGATAATGTGTATAAAGGACTTAGCACAATGTCAGGCACAAAATAAATGATCAATAAATGGTTATTCTACCCATTATACACAGGATGCTATGCTTGCAATTGGTCTGAGAAAGTTAAGAAAAGCCTTATAAAAGAGCTATTATATACACTATAGAAGAAGAAATAGGGCTGTTCTAGAGGACAGGGATATAAAGGGTCTTCCAGGCAAAATGAACAACGTGTGAAAAGGCCAGGGGAGCGGTGAATTCTTTTAGGCCATTTGAGGAACTGTTATTTGGTATAATTGAAACCTATGTGAAAGAACGGGATTCAGGACAGGGGAGCAGACCAAAGAAATAGTTTGAGGCCAAAACACCATAAATTTTTGTATGCATTCTAAGACATTTATATTTTAACTTGTGGCTAATCAAGAATGACAGAAGAGTTTTCAATAGGCGAGTGGCAAGGTCATATTTTCATTGGAGGTCAAGTGAGTAAATATTGGAAGGAAGGTTTGAATATCACAGAGTATAACACTAGAAGCAGAGTGGCCATTAGAATCTGGCCATTGCAATACTCCAATAAGGAAACTGAATTAATAATCCAGCAAAGACGTGAGGTAGTCAATGAAGGTATGGAAAAGCAAGATTATCAATTTTAAAATTAGTAAGATCTGTGGCTGGATTAGAAAGAGCATAGGGTTGGAGAGAAGAGAAAAACATATAGGATATCTCTATCTTTCTAACTTGTCATTAACTTAATTTGTAATAAAAGCTCAGTTTTGATCCTGATAAGTTAAGGGCTCTGTCAGACATCCAAATACAAAGATCAATGTGTAATTCTATAATTCAGAAGAGACAATCGGATGAAAGTTGTGGGTTTATAGTGGACAAATATAAATTAACTCTGACTTAATTATGATAGAAATTTGTAATAAAGAGTTTTACTCCATTTTTGATGTTTGACTACTTAGAGCTTTCAAGTCCTGCCAGTCTCTCTTCCCCTACATCCGGGCTGTTGGCAAGAAAGCCTGAATGATCCTGATGGGGGAAAGTTCAAATCATGGAAGCCCCAAACCATAAAGGAACTTTGGACCTAGCCACACTACCCGGCCCCAATAAAACCCAAAGCAGCAGCCTTTCCCTGCTTTCTCAAGACATTTTTGGATCTTCTGAGAATCCCCCTGCTTGCCCTTTCATTATGTGAATAATAAATTTCTTTCATACCTTAGTGCATATGTGGTATCATCAGTCTCAAGTCAGTTTTAGGTGAGAATGGTCCATTCCACTTCTCTTGTATGACACAATAGGGTCAAATTGTGTCCATTATGCAAAGATCCAATGCTGCATGTTATACTCATGATAATATATAGCCTTTGGATAACTAAGTGACTAAGATCATCACAATGGAATCATCTAGCTATGGTGTGTATAGTGTATAATATTAAACTCCACATTCTGATTTTTCATTTTATTCCATATCATAGTAATGTCATCATTACACTTCTTTTTCACTACTATGAGAATATTTATGTCATAAAATTACATAAATAATGCATGACACCAAGGCAACCAAAAAATTATTTTGAGAGTTTGGTGATGATCTTGGGTCACCTTTTAATTACTTGCAAGTCAATTAGTACATCAATCGCTAGGAGGTTTGCCAGTGAAACAGTTTAAAATTCTGGACCATTAAACTTTTCTAAAAGGTTCTTTTTATTCTCAATTGATCATTAAATAAATCAGTCTCTAAAGACGTTTGATCCCTCTCAAATTTTGGATCAATATTCAACTGCAGAGCTGTTTGAGTGGTATTCATATCTTTGTGGTTCAGGGCAATTTTGGTTGCAGATGACAGAACATCCAATTTAATTTAAGTAAAATAAGAATTAAAGGAATTTATTGATTTATAAAACTGAAATCCAGAGGCAGCCTGATCCAGAGGCAGGGCTGGCTATCGGCATAGCTGGAGTCAGTGCGCAAAAGGTGTTATTAAAACTTGGTTTCTCTCCATCTCACTATCTCTGACTCACTGTTTTAATCACATCAGTCTCAGACTCCATATTGTAGCAGTATGAACATAGAAATACATCCCCCACAGCCCTTTATGTTCAAACACAGCAGGAAATAATGAGTGTCTTTTCTCTAGAAATCCTTGGAAAGCCTGAGTGTGTTTACAGACTTTTGTAGGATCATGGGACGATCACATTGAGTTAATCACTGTGTCCTGGGAAATATAATATGCTGATTGGCTTTCAATTAGTCCATTTGAACTATTATAACAAAATGCCACATACTGAGTGGCATCGA
>PVIJ01019318.1:0-23867 GCA_004024925.1 Scalopus aquaticus
TTCTTCCTGAGATGAAAGATCTCTATAGGAGAGACTCTGAGGAGAAATGTCCTTTGGACATGGATTTCCTGATGAGAAATGTCTGTAAGGAGAGAATCTGGGAGGAATGTGTTTTGGACATACTGTTCTGAGGAGAAATATTTCTATAGAGCACATTCTGAGGAGCAATGCCTTTGGGGCATGTTCATCCTGAGGAGAATTGTCTCTTCAGAAGAAAAATCTATGGTACAAATCTTTTGGCTATGCTCCTCCTGACGAGAAATGTGTGTATAAGAGAGAATCTGAGAGAAATGACTTTTGGGCAAGTTGGTCCTGAGGAGAAACATCTCTATAGGAGAGAATCTGAGGAGAAGTGTGATTTGGATGTGATTTTCTGAGGGGAAACAATTCTGTGGGGCACATTCTGAGGAGAAATGTCTTTTGAGTATGTTTGTTCTGAGGAAAAATCTCTCTATAGGAGAAAATCTGTGGTAAAAATCTTTAAGGCTTGCAGTTCTTGAGGAGCAACTTTTGTTTAGGGGAGAATCTGAGGAGAAATGTCTTTTGGGCATCTTCGTCCAGAGGAGATACATCTGTATAAGAAGAAATATGTGGTGAAATCTTTTGGACGTCCTCTTCCTGAGCACAAACATCCCTACAGAGAGAAGCTGAGGAGAAATGTGTTTTGGACATACTGTTCTGAGGAGAAACAATTCTGTGGAGCCCATTCTGAGGAGAAATGTCCTTTGGGCACGTTGGTCCTGAGGAGAAACATCTCTTTAGTAGAAAATATGTGGTAAAAATCTTTTGGGCATGCTCTTCCTGAGGAGAAACTTGTGTATAGGAGAGAAAGTGAGGAGAAATGTGTTTTGGATATGCACTTCCTGACAGGAAACGTCTCTAAGGAGAGAATCTGGGAGGAATGTGTTTTGGACATACTGTTCTGAGGAGAAATATTTCTATAGAGCATCTTCTGAGGAGAAATGTCTTTGGGCATGTTCATCCTGAGGAGAAACTTCTCTATAGGAGAAAATCTGTGGTAAAAATCTTTTGGGCATGCTCTTCCTGAGGAGGAATAATATATAGGAGAATCTGAGGAGAAATGACTTTCGAGCATGTTGGTCCTGAGGAGAAACATCTCAATGGAAGATGAATATGAGGAGAAATGTGTTTTCGACATGCTTTTCTGAGGAGGAACAATTCTGTGGAGCACATTCTGAGGAGAAATATCTTTTGGGCAAGTTCATCCTGAGGAGAAACGTCTCTTTTGGAGAAAACGTGGTAAAAATCTTTTGGGTATGATCCTTCTGACGAGAAACGCATGTATAGGAGAGAATCTGAGGAGGAATGACTTTTGGGCATATTTATCCTGAGGAATAAAATCTCTATAGGAGAAAATCTGTGGTAAAAATCTTTTCTGTGTGCTCTTCCCGAGGAGAAAATCTGTGGCAAAAATCTTTTGGGCTTGCTCCTCTGAGGAGAAATGTGAGTATAGGAGATAATCTGAGGAGAATGATATTGGGGCATGATTGTCCTGAGGACAAACGTCTGTACAGGTCAAAATCTGTGGTAAAAATCTCTTGGGCATGCTCACCCTGAGGAGAAACGTCTGTATAGGTGAGACTGAGTAGATATATCTTTTGTACGTGTAATTCCTGATGAGAAACATCTCTATAGTAGAGAAACTGAGAAGAAATGTGTTTAGGGCATGCACTTCCTAACCAGAAATATTTCTAGAGGAGAGCAGCTGAAGTTAATGTGTTTTAGACATGCTTTTTCTGAGGAGAAACATTTCTGTGGAACACATTCTGAGGAGCAATGTCTTTTGGGCATGTTCAATCCTGAGGAGAAACATCTTTACAGAAAAAAATCTGTGGTAAAACCCTTTTGGGCATGCTCATTCTGAGGAGAAACATCCCTATTGGAGAGAATCTGAGGAGAAAAATCTCTGGGCATGTTCATCCTGAGGAGAAATGTCCCTTTAGGAGAAAATCTGTGGTAAAAATATATTGGGCATGCTCTTCCTAGGAGAAATGTGTGTATAGGAGAGAATCTGAGGAGAAATGACTTTTTGCCCTGTTCGTCCTGAGGAGAAATGTCTCTTTTGGAGAATATCTGTGGTAAAACTCTTTTGGGCTTGCTCCTCCTGAGGAGAAAGGTGTGTATAGGAGAGAATCTGAGGAGAAATGTCCTTTGGACATGCACTTCCTGACAAATGAACCTATAGGAGAGAATCTCAGAGAGAACTGTGATTTGGACATGCTCTTCTGAGGAGAAACAATTCTGTGGAGCACATTCTGAGGAGAAATGGTTTTTTGGCATGATCATCCTGGGGGGAAATGTCTCTATACAAGAAAATCTGTGGTAAACACTTTAGGGCATGCTCCTCCTGAGGAGAACATCTCTGTAGAGCCCATTAAAGCGGGTCGTGCAGCACATGTGGGTGAAGGGAGCAGAGGAGAGGCCCGGGCAGCACTGGGGCGCACCCTGCCAGAGGCGGTGCAGTGGGCGCGAGCCAACGCATTTACTGGGCGGTGCCAGAGGGAGGAAATGCCGCAGGCGAGTGCTGGACTCGCGCTCAGGCCCGTGTGTCCAGGGAGGGCAAATGGAGTCTGTAGCCCGAGTCAGCAAGGGGGACGGGGCTCTGGGGGACGTGCTGCCCCCCAGCTCCTGTGCAGCAGCGTTTCTCCCCAGAGGACACAGAGGATGGAGCCCCCCAATATCAGCTGCAGGTTAGTGAGAGCCTCTCTCCCCGCCCCCCCGACAAGCTCTGTCAGGTCAGCTGTGCCCTCCGGTTGCGCCTGCTCCGGAACCTTCTCTGCCCGCCCCGGCTGTCCCCACGCGGCCCCAGCTTTCCCCTTCCTGCCTGGGCGCGGGTCACTAAACGCCGGTCAGGCGGCTGAGCAGCCGTGTCTGTCCTGGGGTGATGCGGAGCGTGCGGGGGCTCCGAGGCTGCTGAGACCTCAGCGTCAGACCCGCTCTGGCTAGGGGAGCCCGGGGCACCCCCCACCCTCAGACCAGGGGCTCCCCTCCTCCCCACAGCTGTCTCCCACACACTGTCTCTCGCCTCCGTCTGGGCGGGCTAGAGGCAGACTGTGACGTCAGTGACCTGGACACGAGCAGAAACGGTCCTGAGCGGGAAGGACGTGCAGGTCGGGCTGGGGGCTGTGCGGCCCCTCAGCGGCCCCAGTCGGGGTCCTGGGACCTCAACTCTGCCCAAACTGCCGGATCTCCCTGGGGACCTTTGTGGGCACCTTGATGTTGGGGTGAAGGGAGCGGAGGCCCCACAGAGACTCGCAAATCTCCGTGCCCACAGGGTCTCCGGGGGCATCTGCCGGAGCTGTCCCCTCAGACAGCAGGATCTGGGGTCTACACCTCCAGGGGGCCTGGCAATAAGGGGAGGCCTGTGGGGCGCAAGGGCTCGGGCACCGTCTGGATGTAGCTCCCGGACCCACCTTTCTGACGCCAGTGTGTGGGTGGCCTAAAGCGATTGCGAGGGGAGCTGGAGATGGAGACCCCGCTATGAGGGTCAAGGCGGGGGGACTAGAGAGGGAGAAACTGAGTCCCAGGAGCGGCACCGGGCCTGACGGTGCGTGGAGATGTGGCCCAACCTTCCGGGTGGGCGACGCCGATGGACAGACACAGACAGGCCGGAGCCGCGGAGAGGACGAGCGTGGTGGGAGGAGAGGCCCCATTTAATGACGGGGAGTCCAGACAGTCCCTGCTCACAGCAAGGACCCCCCACCTCCCAGAGACCCGCAGACCGTCCCCCTCTGCCCAGACGAGCCTGTGGCCTCCGGGCACAATGGTCACCTCCGAGCTCTCCGCTCGGCAGGGGCCTGTCCCCTCCTGGGGCACCTCCCGCTGCGTCCTGTCAGCTGGGGACGGGACGGAAGTGGACAGACTCACTGAATCGCTGAAGTTGTGCGTCGCTCAAGTACATAGACCTACACATCTAAACACAGACTAAAGCTTAAAGTGGGCTAATTTTTAAAAAGATGAGTGTGTGATCTTCCATTATTCTTGGAATAATTCAATAGAGAAATTTGCTGGACGAAGTTAGCTTTGTTTGATAATTTTAATTTTCGGGTGCAGTCAATTAGTCGTTCAGTTCATGAAGATGCTCGCATCCACCTCTGGGTCCTCGGGGCCCACCTCCCGCTGCGTCTCGGGCCCTCCTGCGACTGTGATGAGCCTCCCAGAGCAGCACCCCCAGCACCCCCAGGACGCAGGTGGCCACGCCCAGGCGGATGAGGTTGCCCAGCGTGTAGTCCTGGGGGCGCGGGGCTGGGCCTGCCGGGAAGGACACCCCAGGTCAGTGGGTGACCAGGGACCGGCCTGTCGGGACGGGGGGAACATCGGGGCTCCCCAGCCCCCTCGGGCTACAGACGGTCTGCACCTGCCGCTCCCCCTCCGCGGGGTCTGTCATCGACTCCCCCTCCCCAGTGACACTGCAGCGGGCAGCCCAGTGGGCAGCCCCGGGGGCAGATGCCGTGTCCTAACTGGGACATCAGAGGACAGGAGGGAGTGTCCTGCGGCCTCAGCGGCCGGTCCCTGTGTCCGTCTACGCAGCCGTCTGTGCGGGGTCAGGGCAGGTCCCGAGGGGGCGGATGGAGCCGGTTCCTGACAGAAGGGCCTGAGAGGAGCCCGGGGCCCAGACAGGGGGTCTCAGGCTGGGGAAGGGCAAGTCCCCGGGAGTTCTCGCTCTCTTCAATGAGGAATAGGGCCCCGTCTGTGGGGTGTGGGGGTGCTGGCAAAAGGGATATGACTGTCAGAGGCTTCTGCATTTGAGACAGACCAGAGGGGACAGGACAGGCAGGGAGATTTCACCTGCTCCCCCTCTTCCCTCATCCCATCTCCCACCCTGTCCTGGGCTGCCCCCGCCTCTGTGGACCCCGGAGCCTCAGATATTAGTGTCTCAGATCCCCTGAGGCCAAGACCCGAGTGACCGGCTCAGACAGGACAGGTCAGGGCTCACCTGAGACCAGGAGCTCCAGGGGCTCACTGGGGCGGGACAGCAGGTAGGGGGCGCTGCCGCGGGAGCTGTAGCACCTGTAGGTGCCGCCATGGGCTGAGGTGGCGGCACCCAAGGGGAATTCCGCCTGGAACTTCTGGGCTGCGGGCGCTGAGGGCAGGCGCAGGGGGGGCTCGGCTGCCCCCACCTTGGACAGGAGGAAAGTGTCGCTCGGGCCCCCTGACTGACACAGCAGGGTCACGGCCTCTCCTGCGGTCACATTGGGGCTCGGATGCGCCGATAGGGAGGGCATGTCAGGGAGCCGTCCTAGAGAGAGGGGGTTGAGGGCCCCACCGTGTTCTGAGGACCCTCATCCCTGTCTCTGGGTCCTGAGTGTCCCTTATTCCCCCTCCCCTGTCTCCCTGTCTCTCTGCCTCCCTGGGGACCCCACACCCCTCCTCCTGTCCTCACAGTGTGACCCCCGAGCAGTGTCTGTGCAGATCAGGGTGCCCACAGACCCCCGGCTCCTCACCTGCCACCAGGATGTCCAGGGGCTCACTAGGGGCCGACCACTGTGCGGAGAGGCTGTGCCCCCCGTAGCATCTGTACCGGCCCCCAAGGGGGCTGCTCACGGGGCCCAGGGGGAAGTGGGCCTGAGTCGGCCCGGCCTGGGGCCCCCGGCCAGGGCGTTGCTGGAGGCCGCCGGCGCCCTCCCGCGCCAGAGCGAATCTGTCATAGCCAATGTCAGAGCCGCACTGCAGGGTCAGGTTCTGTCCAGGGGCCACGACAGGGCCCAGCGGGGACAGGAGGGAGGGCCTCCCGGACCCCCCTGGGGAGAGACGGGGGTGGCAGGGCGGGTGCTCCCCACACCCCAGCTCCTGCAGGAGTCTGTGGTGTCTGCGACACTGAGACTGTCCCCGTCGTCCCAGAGCCCTGAGCTCCGGGCTCCCTGGGCCACCCGGGCCTGGCTGGGCCCGACTCAGACCCTGGGGCGCCGTGGACAAGGCCGCGCTCCTCACCTGAGACCAGGAGCTCTAGGGGCTCACTGGGGCATGACCACACCTGGGGGGAGCCCCTGTAGTAGCCATAGCATCTGAATGTCCACCTATGACTGGGGGTCACGGGGCCCAGGGGGAACAGGGCCTGGACCTGCCCATCGGGGAGTCGCTGTGAGTCCAGGGCCCGGGAGGAATTGTGTTCTTCTTCCTCAGTCAGACGGAATCCGCCAAATCCCTGCCCTGAGCGACAGCGGAGGGTCACGGTCCCTCCTGAGGCCACCACAGAGCTCGGCAGGGCTACGAGGGTGGGTTTGTTGTAAGATCCTAGGAGAGGGGGAGACAGTGTGTTAAATGGGGATCCCCCACTCAAATCCCCCAGGGCTGGGCTCTGAGGGGGAGACACCCTGAGAGCGGACCCCCTCCCTGAGGGCAGAGCCTGAGGCCGGACCCCTGAGTGTGCTCTCACCTGTCACCACCAGCTCCAGGGGGTCGCTGGGCTCTGACCAGCCGGCGGGGCTGCCATAGTCACAGCGATATCTCCCCGCATAGACCTCTGTCATGTATGTGATGGAGAACTGAGCCTTGTCCCCGGGCTCCGGTGACATCTGTGTGTCCCAGGGCACTGAGCTGTCCTCTCTATGCAGACGGAACTGCTGGGCCCCCAGGGCCCCCTGACACCAGAGGGTCACAGGGCTATTGAAGGAGATCACAGAGACTGGCTCAGCCCAGAGGGTGGGTTTGGGGCGGGCCCCTGGAAGGAAGCAGAGGCTGTCACAGGACCCCCACCCAGTTCCCGCCCTCAGCCAGGACCTTCCCAGACTTCCCCGTCCATCACCACAGAACCGCTGGCCTCCACCCCAGCTGCCCAGGGGGCCCTCCCCAGTGGGGGGTACCTGAACACCTGGGCACAGACTGACCTGCCAGCTCTGGGGTCCCGGGGCCCACACTCAGCCCTGGAAGAGAGTCCCTGTGAGAGGCCCGCCCCGCGTCCTGACACAACCTCCTCCGGGGCCCCCTACGTCCTGGGCCCCCACAGACCAGGGCTGGGCCTGGGGTCCCTCCCCAACCAGGGCCCCCCTCCAGCCGTCTCACCCAGGCAGAGCAGGGCCGCGAGGCTGGGGGTCATGGTGTCCTCTCCCGCTGACCGCGGGGCAGATGGAGGGACCAGGAGCCCGCAGGAGGGGCAGACACAGGCTGGGGACACGGAGCTGGTCCTTCCTGTCACGGGCTTGTTTCATCATGTCCCCACAGGAAGGGGAACTGGCCCCGGAGGCGACTCTCATTTCCCCTGGGCAGGGCTGACAGGGATGCGCAGATGCTCTGCCCACACGGAGCTCACCCCTGCGGGCTGCTGCCTCCAGGCCTGGACCCCCAGCAGACGCCTGCGGTGCCTGCCCCGGGGCCCGCACAGACGGACTCGCTCTGAGGGGCAGACCCCGCCCCCAGATCCCGATAGTCACACCTCACGGTCCCTGCTGCCACTGGGAGGACACAGGCCCAGGGTTGAGGACCGGGATGTGGGGGGACACCTCCATGGACTGGCACCCCGGGATCGCAGGTCCTGTGATTCACTCTGGTGCCCTCAGAGGCCCCTTGGGGCCTTCCCCCCCTCCCCCACCCTGTCTCCTCCTCCAAGTCGGGAGCCAGCAGCATTTGTGAAGAGTCTGTGCTGTGGAGACCCCAGCCTGTGCACCCCCAGGCTGACCCGGCCTGGGCCCACCCCAGAGCCCCTTCTCTGGGGCCCTTCTCCTCCCCCTGCTACCCACCTTCAGGGCCTGGTGAATCCCCCTCTGACCCTGTTTTCCCGAGCTGCAGGGAGCATCTAAATAAATCACTGCCCCCGATGGCGCTGGCGGGAGTTTCAGGCTTGTGATGATTTTACAGAGAAACAAAGAAGTGAAGCAAACGGAGTGTCCCATCGAGCATCAGCCGCAGCCTCGTCGTGGCACCGTCCACGCCGCGCACTCCCGGCCGCCCTGAGACAGATGTGAGAGTCTGTGGACGGGCCGTTAGGACAGCAGTGAGGAGGGTCATCGTCTGGTTCGTGCTGAGGTGAGGAATATTTTTGATACGTAATCACAGACGGCACAGAGCTGAGAGACGGATGTGACACGTTAATATAGGGAGTAATTATTGATCAGGTGTCCAATTTGAAATAACTGAGAAATTAATAACAACCACTGAGAGGCAAATTAGGAAGAATGTCAAAGGCCTGTCCTAAGAGTAAAATTGACAACAATAAAAGATGACTCAGTTTCCTCCCCCGTGAAATGGGGCAGGGCCAGGCCGTGAGTTTCAGAATTATGAGGATTTTCCTGCCCAGCCCACGCTGTGTGGAGGAGGAATGGACAGAGCTGGGGCTTCACCCCAGGGGATACCGACCGTGGGTGGGCGCCCCAACCCCACTCCATGCTGTACCCTGAGCGGGGGCAGGAAGCAGAACGGCTGTTTCCAAGCGGCTGCTCCCAGGGTCCCCACAGGATGAGACCCCCCATTCTCAGAAGCCTCTTGTCCTCACCCTGGTCTGTGTCCAGCCCCGCCCGCCCATGAGCCGGGTCAGCTCTTCCAGGCCGACTCCAAGGGGGGACCCTCCTGTCCAGGTGGCCGCCTCCCCCACATCTCCTGTTCGGGTTCATCTCGGCCGTGGCCCTAGACTGCGGGATCCGTCGGGCGTGTGAGGTGAAGCAAATGTCCCAGAGATGGGGCCTTTCCTCCATCCTGGTCAGGCTGGGGACAGGGAGAGGCCAGTCCTGGTGTGGACACTCTGGGGAGGGGGCCTGTGACCGACACCCATGGGAGGGGCACACGGTGGCCCCTCACAGTCCACTCCTCTGTCCATGTGGGTGGACACCGCTCAGGCCCTGTCGGTGGCTTTGGCTTCATAGCTCGGTGAACTTGGTGTCACCCGGGTTTCTCCACAGTGACGCCCTGTGACGAGTGCTTTGTGGGGAGCGACTTTAAACGTAGGAGCACGTCATGTTTCTCATTATATATCCCCAACACCTCTGCTGCCCACATGAATGGGGCACCCTGAAATCCCCAGCGGCACCTGGTGTCCACCTTGGGTGGGCAGAGCCGAGGCACGAACACCCGGTGCGGCCTCCTCCTGCAGCCCGTCAGCCGGTCCGGCGCCTGCTCTGGGCGGTGCCCTCGTGGCCTGAGCCTGGCGGCATCTGCCCCTCACCCTGCCCCTCAGGCCGGCTCCTGGGGCTCCGTGGGCAACACTGTGAGCAGGGGCAGGAGGAGTTTCGCCCTCAAACACCCCAATTCTGACCGCTTGTCTGGGGACGGACGTGCCGAGAGCCATCGTGTTGTCTGACGGTGTGACGGGCTGAGGGAGGCGACTCGCCGGGACCAGGTGGCCTGGACGGGGCCGCGCTCCTGTCTGCACCTGCCGGCTGCCTCTGGCACTGGGGGGACTCACTAGAGCTGAGAGGAGGCTCCGCCACGACAGGAATCCAAACCTGGTTCCAGAAGAAACTTTGTCCGTCCAGAGGGGGATGCCGGCGCCTGTCTCTGAGACCACGGGCGTCACTCCCAGCTGAGCGTCCTCTGAGGACCAGGGGGGCGAGCAGAGACGGAGACACTGAGACAGTCCTTTGACAAACATTCCGAGGGCTCTCTGCATTCACAGTCTATGATAATTTATACTCGTCACGGCAGGACATTGAATGCAGAAAGATGTACTGAATTTGAGCATTTTCAAGCCCAGTTTCATAGAGACTGATAAAATCTGAAACTATCATCTGTCATTAAGAGAAAATATGGTTTCACCAGTGGCTTTTTAGCTAGAAAATGAACTGGCAGCAGGTGGCAGTGAGAGCTAAGAGATGAAGACCCTGCAGTTTGTTACCCAAAAGCTCTGAAGTGTTTTACGTTACACAAAACATCTTATGATACTCTGTATCCCATTCTCAAAATCAGATATAAAAACAAATAAGAAATCTTAAAAATCTAAAAATCCTAAATTCTTGGATTAAAATTGGTTGCCTCTGAAGCCACCAGAAGGGGAGGGTGGGGTTGTGGGCAGCGTGTGAGGGGGGACACTAGAGAGCGGGTGGGGACTGTGGTCCCTCGGGGGTGAGTGTGGGTCCCCACAGACATGTGAGAGGCGGGACCTCATACGGTGCTGCAGACCCGAGTTACCCAGTCACAAATGATACGATTATAAAAATAATAACATTGTTCTCCTCCGGTGACGTAACACCCAATTCATGACTGTGACATCGTCCCGACCTGGGCCTCCCTCTCCTCGGTCTCTAAGGTCAACCCCGTTGTCTCTAGGGAATCAGGAGTCACCTGTCCCAGGTCCTTGGGAGTTTAGGCTGCTCAGGCTCCCACCACTGACCTCACGCCTGACGCTCGTCCCCCACCTCCCGTCACCGCCCTCGTCGTCTCACGATGGACGTGAAGGCCCCACTCACTGCCACAACACCCTCAAGTCTAAGCCCCGGTGGAATCCTCTGCCTGTGCAGTCTCAGATTCAGAGACCACACACAGGAGCCCGGCGAGGCCTTTGGCAGTTGGAGGCCTCGTCCAGGGGTGACGGGACGGCCGGTAGCACGCCTCAGGCCTTGGGGTGGGGGTGAGCGGCCCCCGTGTTCACAGCTCATTCTGCACAGTGGTGTCGGGGTGTGTGTGTGTTGTCAGTGTGTGTGAGAGTGTGTGTGTGAGTATGTGGGTGTGTGAGTGTGTGTGAGTGAGTGTATTGAGGGTGTTTGAGCGTGTGTGATTGTGTGTCAGTGTGTGATTGAGTGTATCAGTGTGAGTGTGTGTGATGAGTGTGTCGCTGTGTCTGAGGTTGTATGTGAGTGAATGTGTGTGAGTTTGTGTGAATGAGTGTGAGTGTGTGAGTGTATGGGTGTGTGCGCCGTCACGGGCAGGGGCCTGCAACAGTCTTGGTGGGACCCGCGTCCCCCCCGGGGTCACAGCCGACTCACAGGACCCGGTGACAACAGCCGCAGGGAGGCTGTGCAGAGTGGGCGCTGGGGGTGAGCGTGAGGGTGTGTGTGGCCTGCTCTGCCGGGGGCCCGGCGGCCTGTGTGTCTGCAGCGAGGACAGCAGGGCGGCCTCGAGGAGCCTAACAGCCTGGAGCCGCCAGGCGCAGCAGGGAGCCAGCGGTGGGCCTGGGCCCCAGGGCAGGGTGAGGACCCCGGGAGGAGCCCCCACAGGCTGCCCGCCCCCAGCGGCGGCTGGCAGGAGCCCCCCACACATGGCGCAGTGGTCAGAGAAGGGTGGGTGGGCTCAGCAGACGCCCTCCGAGCCAGAGTCCACTAAAGACAGTCACGCAGCACATGTGGATAAATGGAACAGACAAGAGACCGCGTAGCCTCATGGCACAGGCTGCCAGAGGCGGGGCAGGGGCGCGGGAGCCAACCCATTTACTGGGCCACACCAGGTGGAGGAAATGCCCGCGGCGAGTGCTGGACTCTGCGCTCAGGCCCGTGTGTCCAGGGAGGGCAAATGGAGTCTGTAGCCCGAGTCAGCGAGGGGGACGGGGCTCTGGAGGACGTGCTGCCCCCCAGCTCCTGTGCAGCAGCGTTTCTCCCCAGAGGACACAGAGGATGGAGCCCCCCAATATCAGCTGCAGGTTAGTCAGAGCCTCTCTCCTCCCCCGACAAGCTCTGTCAGGTCAGCTGTGCCCTCCGGCTGCGCCTGCTCCAGAACCTTCTCTGCCCGCCCCGGCTGTCCCCTCGCAGCCCCAGCTTTCCCCTTCCTGCGGGGGCGCGGGTCACTAAACGCGGGTCAGGAGGCTGAGCAGCCGTGTCTGTCCTGGGGCCATGTGGAGCGTGCGGGGGCTCCGAGGCTGCTGAGACCTCAGCGCGAGTCCCGCTCCGGCTAGGGGAGCCCGGGGCACCCCCCACCCTCAGCCCAGGGGCTCCCCTACTCCCCACAGCGTCCCACACACTGTCTCTCGCCTCCGTCTGGGCGGGCTAGAGGCAGACTGTGACGTCAGTGACCTGGACACGAGCAGAAACGGTCCTGAGCGGGAAGGACGTGCAGGTCAGGCTGGGGGCTGTGCGGCCCCTCAGCGGCCCCAGTCGGGGTGTCCTGGGACCTCAACTCTGCCCAAACTGCCTGATCTGCCTAGAGACCGTCGTGGGCACCTTGATGTTGGGGCGAAGGGAGCGGAGGCCCCACAGAGACTCGCAAATCTCTGTGCCCACAGGGTCTCCGGGGGCATCTGCCCTGAGCTGTCCCCTCAGACAGCAGGGTCTGGAGTCTACACCTCCAGGGGGCCTGGCAATAAGGAGAGGCCTGTGGGGCGCAGAGGGCTCGGGCACCGTCTGGATGTAGCTCCTGGACCCACCTTTCTGACGCCAGTGTGTGGGTGGCCTAAAGCGGATTGCGAGGGGAGCTGGAGATGGAGACCCCGCTGCGAGGGTCAAGGCGGGGGGGACTAGAGAGGGAGAAACTGAGTACCAGGAGCGGCACCGGGCCTGACGGTGCGTGGAGATGTGGCCCAACCTTCCGGGTGGGCGACGCCGATGGACAGACACGGACAGGCCGGAGCCGCGGAGAGGACGAGCGTGGTGGGAGGAGAGGCCCCATTTAATGACGGGGCGTCCAGACAGTCCCTGCTCACAGCAAGGACCCCCCACCTCCCAGAGACCCGCAGACCGTCCCCCCTCTGCCCAGACGAGCCTGTGGCCTCTGCTCACAGACGGTCACCTCCGGGCTCTTCCCCTCTGGCCGGGGCCTGTCCCCTCCTGGGGCACCTCCCGCTGCGTCCTGTCAGCTGGGGGACGGGACGGAAGTGGACAGACTCACTGAATCGCTGAAGTTGTGCATCGCTCCAGTACATAGACCTACACATCTAAACACAGACTAAAACTTAAAGTGGGCTAATTTTTAAAAAGGGGAGTGTGTGATCTTCCATTATTCTTGGAATAATTCAATAGAGAAATTTGCTGGACGAAGTTAGCTTTGTTTGATAATTTTAATTTTCGGGTGCAGTCAATTTAGTCGTTCAGTTCATGAAGATGCACGCATCCACCTCTGGGTCCTCGGGGCCCACCTCCCGCTGCGTCTCGGGCCCTCCTGCGGCTGTGAAGAGCCTCCCAGAGCAGCACCCCCAGCACCCCCAGGACGCAGGCGGCCACGCCCAGGCGGATGAGGTTGCCCAGCGTGTAGTCCTGGGGGCGCGGGGCTGGGCCTGCCGGGAATGACACCCCAGGTCAGTGGGTGACCAGGGACCGGCCTGTCGGGACGGGGGGAACATCGGGGCTCCCCGCCCCCTTGGGCTGCAGATGGTCTGCACCTGCCGCTCCCCCTCCGCGGGGTCTGTCATCGACTCCCCCTCCCCAGTGACACTGCAGTGGGCAGCCCCGGGGGCAGACCCCGTGTCCTAACTGGGGACATCAGAGGGACAGGAGGGCGCGTCCTGCGGCCCCAGCAGCAGGTGCCCGTGTCCGTCTACGCAGCCGTCTGCGCGGGGTCAGGGCAGGTCCCGAGGGGGCGGATGGAGCCGGTTCCTGACAGAAGGGCCCGAGAGGAGCCCGGGGCCCAGACAGGGGGTCTCAGGCTGGGGAGGGGCAGGTCCCCGGGAGTTCTCGCTGCTCTTCAATGAGGAATAGGGCCCCGTCTGTGGGGTGTGGGTGTGCCAGCAGAAGGGATATGACTGTCAGGGGCTTCTGCATTTGAGACAGACCAGAGGGGACAGGACAGGCAGGGAGATTTCACCTGCTCCCCCTCTTCCCTCATCCCATCTCCCACCCTGTCCTGGGCTGCCCCCGCCTCTGTGGACCCCGGGGCCTCAGATATTAGTGTCTCAGAGCCCCTGAGGCCAGGACCCGAGTGACCGGCTCAGACAGGACAGGTCAGGGCTCACCTGAGACCAGGAGCTCCAGGGGCTCACTGGGGCGGGACAGCAGGTAGGGGGCGCTGCCGCGGGAGCTGTAGCACCTGTAGGTGCCCCCGTGGGCTGAGGTGGCGGCACCCAGGGGGAACCCTGCCTGGAACTTCTGGGCTGCGGGCGCTGAGGGCAGGCGCAGGGGGGGCTCGGCTGCCCCCGCCTTGGACAGGAGGAAAGTGTCGCTCGGGCCCCCTGACTGACACAGCAGGGTCACGGCCTCTCCTGGGGTCACGCTGGGGCCAGGATGCGCCGACAGGGAGGGCGTGTCAGAGAGCTGTCCTAGAGAGAGGGGGTGAGGGCCCCACCGTCTCATCCCTGTCTCTGGGTCCTGAGCTCCCCTATTCCCCCTCCCCTGTCTCCCTGTCTCTCTGCCTCCCTGGGGTCCCCACACCCCTCCTCCTGTCCTCATACTGTGACCCCCAGATCAGGGTGCCCACAGACCCCCGGCTCCTCACCTGCCACCAGGATGTCCAGGGGCTCACTGGGCCCCGACCACTGGGCGGAGAGGCTGTGCCCCCCGTAGCAGCTGTACTGGCCCCCGAGTGGGCCGCTCACGGGGCCCAGGGGAAAGTGGGCCTGAGTCGGCCCGGCCTGGGGCCCCCGGCCAGGTCGCTGCTGGAGGCCGCCGGCGCCCTCCTGGGCCAGAGCGAATCTGTCGTAGCCAACCTCAGAGCCGCACTGCAGGGTCAGGTTCTGTCCAGGGGCCGCGACAGGGCCCAGCGGGGACCAGAGGGAGGGCCTCCCGGACCCCCCTGGGGAGAGACGGGGGTGGCAGGGCGGGTGCTTCCCACACCCCAGCTCCCGCAGGAGTCTGTGGTGTCTGCGACTCTGAGACTGTCCCCGTCGTCCCAGAGCCCTGAGCTCCGGGCTCCCTGGGCCACCCGGGCCTGGCTGGGCCCGACTCAGACCCTGAGGCGCCGTGGACGAGGCCACACTCCTCACCTGGGACCAGGAGCTCCAGGGGCTCATTGGGGGGTGACCACACCTGGGGGGAGCCCCTGTAGTAGCCATGGCATCTGAACGTCCGCCTGTGACTGGGGGTCACGGGGCCCACAGGGAACAGGGCCTGGACCTGCCCATCGGGGAGTCGCTGTGAGTCCAGGGCCCAGGAGGAATTGTGTTCTCCTTCCTCAGTCAGACGGAACCCGCCAAATCCCTGCCCTGAGCGACAGCGGAGGGTCACGGTCCCTCCTGAGGCCACCACAGGGCTCGGCAGGGCTACGAGGGTGGGTTTGTTGTAAGATCCTAGGAGAGGGCGAGACAGTGTGTTAAATGGGGATCCCCTGACACATCCCGCAGGGCTGGGCTGTGAGGGGGAGACACACTGAGGGCAGACCCCCTCCCTGAGGGCAGAGCCTGAGGCCGGACCCCTGAGTGTGCTCTCACCTGTCACCACCAGCTCCAGGGGGTCGCTGCGCTCTGACCAGCCGGCGGGGCTGCCATAGTCACAGCGATATCTCCCCGCAGAGGCCTCTGTCATGTATGTGATGGAGAACTGGGCCTTGTCCCCGGGCGGCAGTGGCTTCTCTCTGTACCAGGGCGCTGAGCTGTCCTCTCTATGCAGACGGAACTCCCAGGCCCCCGGGGTCCCCCGACACCAGAGGATCACAGGGCGCCCCCAGGGGACCACAGAGCCTGGCTCAGCCCAGAGGGAGGGTTTGGTGAGGGCGCCTGGAAGGAATCAGGGGCTGGTCACAGGCATCTCCACCCCAGTTCCCGCCCTCAGCCAGGACCCTCCCAGATGTCCCCGTCCATCACCCCAGTACTGCTGGTCTCCCCTGCAGCTGCCTAGGGGGGCCCTTCCTCAGTGAGGAGGCAGGACCTGGGACACCTGGACACAGACTCACCTGCGGGCTCTGGGGTCCCGGGGCCCACACTCAGCCCTGGAAGAGAGTCCCCGTGAGAGGCCCGCCCCGCGTCCTGACACAACCTCCTCTCGGGGCCCCCTGCGTCCTGGGCCCCCACAGACCAGGGCCGGCCTGGGGTCCCTCCCCGACTAGGGCCCTCCTCCCCCCCTCTCACCCAGGCAGAGCAGGGCCGCGAGGCTGGGGGTCATGGCTCCTCTCCCGCTGACCGCGGGGCAGATGGAGGGACCAGGACACAGGCTGTGGACCGGGGACTGGTCCTTCCTTCACGGACTTGTCAAGTCATCTCCCCACAGGAAGGGGAACTGGCCCCAGCGCCCCACTCTTGATTTATCACAGCCCTTTCCTGAGGTGTCCCATGCAGGGGGGAGACCCAGGGCCTGTCCCCATGCAGAGCCTCCCCTGGGTCTCCATCCCTCTGCCCGTCACCAGCACATCCTGTGGGTCTCACCCGGGACAGGGTCCCCGGCCCTGGGGTTGCTCTAGGGGAGGGTCCCCGCTGCCTGCAGGGCCGAGGACACGGCGCCCACGGTACCATCCACCTGAGCCTCATTCCACCACGTGAGGACAAGCCCAGGGGACACTCAGGGACACGGGCCGGGCCTCTCCTGCCTGCCTGGGGCTTCCCTTTCCCTGCCCCTTCCCCACTTCTCCTTTTTCTTGCAACAGCCTCACCCCCAGGGTGCTGGCGAGTCAGGCTGCCGCCCTGTTGCCCCTGCCCCAGGGCCGCTCCCGCCCTTCCTGTGTCCTCTCTCAGCTCTAGTGGACAGTGACTGGTGGGAGCGCTGAATCTCATGGAAAACTGCTCTTTTAAAACTAAACTCAATCAGCACCCTATTCCCTGCTCTGTGACCTCGAGGAGCCAGTTCTTGCTCTGCCTTCCGGTTCCCTGTCTGGTCATGTTGTAATGAACCCTCCTCAGCGCAGCGGGGTCTCTCACTCTCCATCCATTTCCAGACTGGCCAGACCCCAGTATGCAGATCCTGGGGGTTGCGGGTCAGCTCCATGGGGCAGGCAGAGGACGATCTGCCCCCTCAGTCTCCCTCTTTCCCACCGTCTTGGATCCGAACCGGGTCGCTTAGAAAGCCAAGATGAACCCATAAATTTCCAAAGACCAGGCTTCATTCCAGGTGGTGCCCCCAGGAGAGGGGCAGAGCTGCCTTCCAAGGAGCAGGTCCCCGTCATTCAAGGGCGCACAAGGGCAAGGGGGTGTGTGTGGTGAGGGCCCCCTGCAGCCAGGCCAGCCCACCCACAGGGTTCATGCTGAGGGCGGGCACAAGGGCACCGGGGGCGCCTCTGAGGCTCAGGTGTTCCAGTTACCCTGGAAAAAGGGAACATTCCAGGAAGTGTTAGCTTCACTGTCCCCTCCACCTATCAATCCTGACTTTGTGCGGCCCCGAGCCCCCTCATCTAAAACCACAACCCCAGTCATCAGTGACCTTCCTGCAAAGGGCAGCGCCCCGCAGTGCTGGAGTGGGGGTTTGGGGGGTGACCCTGGCGGGACATGACACCAACCCGGAGCCACCCGTGATGTGTCTGAAACGGGCCACAGACAGCGCAGAGAAGGGGCAGTGACAGCTCCCCCAGTGAGGGGAGAAAGGGGCCCGAAGCTGGGGCCCCCGTTGCTTGGGTCACCCAGGGTCAAGGGGAGACCTCACCTTGTGGCCCCCAGGCCCTGCAGGCTGCCAGGGGTTTGCGTGTGTGGGCGTGTTGGTGTGTGTTCAGGAGCCGGGGCCCCTCCGCTCTGTTTCTGGGGTGCTCTGGGCACATCTGCCCCGAGAGGCCACGTCCCCTGCGCCTGAGACTGTCAGTCTGTGTCGTTCCCCACGGGCGTCCCCCTGTGTCAGCCTGGGGCTCCCCTGAACTACCCCCTGGGCCCGGGGCGGAGCAGCTGCTACTGTTCCCGTCAGCCCGACCCCAGGACGCCTGGGGAGTCCCCCTACGGGTGACCCCGTGTGCGGGGACCCCAGTGAGGGCGGACTTCAGGCAGAATCCTGACAGTGACAGGCTGAGGGCACCTCCTGTGAGGGGCCGCCCACCCGGGGGGGTGACCAGAGCCTGTGATCTGGTGCCCTCTGCTGCCCGCTGGGCCGCCCTGTGTGTGGAGGAGCAGAGGTCCAGACTCCAGGGAGCCCAGGGCCTGTCCTGTCTCCTCACCTCCTGGCCTGTTGCAGCTGCGAGTGCTGGCTGCGGGTTTCTGAGACGCCTTGTCGGGCTGGGAGCCCCTCCCACTCTCGGGGGGCAGGCGTTTGCTTTCTAGATACTAAGTCAGGGGATTATGACATTGTGTGGGTTTCAGATGAACACACTTATAGACAGAGTCTGTGCACACTCATACATCAGCATCTGTACACACTCATACATCACTGTCTGTGCAGTTATACGTCAGCGTCTGTGCGCACTCATACATCAGCATCTGTACACACTCATACATCAGCGTCTGTGCACAGTTATACGTCAGCGTCTGTGCACACTCATACATCAGCATCTGTACACACTCATACATCAGCGTCTGTGCACAGTTATACGTCAGCGTCTGCACACTCATTCGTCAACGTCTGTGCACTCATACAACAGCATCTGTGCACACTTATACATCAGCGTCTGTACATACTCATACATCAGCGTCTGTGCACAGTTATACGTCACCGTCTGTGCACACTCATACATCAGCGTCTGCACACTCATTCATCAGCATCTGTGCACTTATATATCAGCGTCTGTGCGCTCTCATACAACAGCATCTGTGCACACTTATATGTCAGTGTCTGTGCACACTCATACAACAGCGTCTGTGCACACTTATGCATCAGCAACTTGCACACGACATTATGCCATCGCCACAGTCTATTTCCAGACACCATACAGTCGACCCCTTCACCCGCATTACCCAACACCCTTCCTAGTCCCATCAACACTCACACATAATTCTCAACTTATTTTTGAAGCCACATGGTGTGCAGGTGATGGAGGTTCTGTGACCGTCACTGTGAATCATTTCTATGTGTGCCCCATCGTCGTGTCCACAGCAAACGTCTAACTCCTCCTCAGCAGACATGAGGCCTTTAGCCGGTTTGCCCGCCTGCTTCCCACCCCTGCTTGTAACTGCTCATATGGCCAGACGGTCTAGAAGTTTATTTCTGTTTATTTGGTTTGACTTAGCTCGTGTTTCTGTTTCTTTGAGTACCACACACGAGGGGAAACCATCAAAAACGGGTTATAAAGGGCGCCCCAATCCTCCTTGGTGCCCAGGCTTCTATCTCCCCCTCTGCTCCTCTTAACTGTGTATTTCAATCTGCCTTTTGGGGCTTCCACTCTGTCCTGGTGAATTTTACCCCTGAGCCTCCAGCCTGCACCCCGAGTCTTCTCCCCACCACAAAAACTGTGTCCGGTGAACATGGACTTGGGCATGAAAGTGTGCAGCGTGTGACCCGGAGTGTCAGGTGGCACATGATGGAGGCTGAGAGCAGAACATTAGGAAGGAGGCGCCCCAGGACCAGGGCAGGCAGGGGCCGGCATGTGAGCACAGTGTTGACCGCCCACGGAATGGGGAGCCCGCAGGGCCCACCGCCACAGCAGGCCGCAGAGGCTGCAGGAGTGTGGGCTGTGGAGATGGGGCCACGGCCGAGAACCCCTGGCCCTTACAACTCGACCCAGTCACAGCCTAGAAGTAATTAATTTAACGATGGAAAACAATTCCCCACGGAGTGACCCTCCCCTTGGCCGGTGTGATTTGTGCCCTGGCAAGCGGCGGCTCCCTGCCCGCCATGACGACGCAGGCGCCTCTCTCCTTTTCCTTTGCCAAATTAACCTGTTCTTCACTTCACCTTTGCCAGCCTTGTCTGGGCGAGCGTCTCCGTTTCCTGGGTCTGTGCCCTGTGGGCCGCTGAAAGGGGAGCTCTGCTGAAACTTTTCTCAGGTCGCACCAGGACCCGGGCCTGACAGTGCGTGGAGATGTGGCCCAACCTTCTAGGTGGGCGACGCCAATGGACAGACACGGACAGGATGGAGCCACAGAAAGGACGAGCGTGGTGGGAGGAGAGGCCCCATTTAATGACGGGGAGTCCAGACAGTCCCTGCTCACAGCAAGGACCCCCCACCTCCCAGAGACCCACAGACCGTCCCCCCTCTGCCCAGATGAGCCTCTGGGCGCCGGGCACAATGGTCACCTCCGGGCTCTTCCGCTCTGGCCGGGGCCTGTCCCCTCCTGGGCCCACCTCCCGCTGCATCTCGGGTGCTCCTGCGGCTGTGAAGAGCCTCCCAGAGCAGCACCCCCAGCACCCCCAGGACCCCCAGGACCCCCAGGACGCAGGCGGCCACGCCCAGGCGGATGAGGTTCCCCAGCGTGTAGTCCTGGGGACGCGGGGCTGGGCCTGCCGAGAAAGACACCCCAGGTCAGTGGGTGACCAGGGGCCGGCCTGTCGGGACGGGGGGAACGTCGGGGCTCCCCGCTCTCACCCCCAGGGCCCCTTGGGCTGCAGACAGTCTGCACCTGCCGCTCCCCCTCCGCGGGGTCTGTCATCGACTCCCCCTCCCCAGTGACACTGCAGCGGCTGCCCCGGGGCCAGACACAGTGTCCTAACTGGGGACATCAGAGGACAGGAGGGCGCGTCCTGCGGCCCCAGCGGCGGGTCCCCGTGTCCGTCTACGCAGCCGTGTGCGCGGGGTCAGGGCAGGTCCCGAGGGGGCGGATGAAGCCGGTTCCTGACAGAAGGGCCTGAAAGGAGCCCGGGGCCCAGACAGGGGGGCTCAGGCTGGGGAAGGGCGGGTCCCGGGGAGTTGTAGCTGCTCTTGACCAAGGAGAGGAGCCCCGTCTGTGGGGTGTGGGAGTATGGGGTACAAGGTGAGCTGATTTGGGAAGCTGGTGTATTTTAACTGGATCAGGGAGGAGAGGACAGACAAGGAGATTTCATCTCTTTTCCTCTCTCCCTCTCTTTCCTCTCCTCTGGAAACCACTTTTATTTTTTTCAGGAGAAAAACTGATTATTTCTTTTTTGTGGTACAGATAACTTCTACTGTGCCCAAAATGTCCATATCAAACGTCCAGAACCGAGGAAGCTCTCAGTTCTGTTCTTTAGGCCTTGGGACACTTAAAATCAGAGGAGTTATAAGTAAGTAAACACAGGAATCCTGCAAATCCATTTGAAACAAATAATGCTTAAAAACAAAAGCAAATAGTAGGTCAATGATAATTATTAATCTCTGTGAAAAACTTATATGTATATATGGCTCAGAGAAATCAAGAATTATGAATAAGGGCATCCTTGGTGGTGCAGTGGTTAAGCGCTGCGCTGTGGAGCTGTCGGCAGCAGTGACGCGAGTTTGACGCCCGGCCGGGGAGATTCCCACATGGCGCCGCAGACCTCTCCTGCCTCGCCCGCTGCTCCCCTCAGCAGTGTACTTCTGATCTGCCTGTTCTGCTCCCCGCTCTGTCTCTGGTGACCCCTCTCGCCGCCCCACGCCTCTGGCCTGTACCCCAGCTTGTATGCATAAATAAATAAATCTTTAAAAAAAAATAAATATGAATAAAATAATTTTGGTGAAAAACTAAGATGTTTTCTTTTTTTTAAGCACATGGAGCATATTCTGAGGAGAAATGTCTTTGGGGCATGTTCGTCCTGAGGAGAAATGTCTTTAGGAGAAAATCTGTGGCAAAAATATTTTGGCTATGCTCCTCCTGACGAGAAATGTGTATATAGGAGAGAATCTGAGGAGAACTGACTTTTTGGCAAGTTGGTCCTGAGGAGAAACATCGCTATAGGAGAGAATCTGAGGAGAAGTGTGTTTTGAACGTGATTTTCTGAGGAGAAACAATTCTGTGGGGCACATTATGAGGAGAAATATCTTTTGTGCATGTTCACCTGAGGAAAAACGTCTCTTTAGGAGAAAATCTGTGGTAAAAAATCTTTTGGGCTTGCTCCTCTGAGGAGAAACTTGTGTAGGAGATAATCTGAGGAGAAATTACTTTGGGGCATGATCGTCCTGAAAAGAAATGTCTGTATAGGTGAAAATCTGTGGTAAAAATCTTTTGGGCTTGCTCCTCTGAGGAGAAATGTGAGTATAGGAGATAATCTGAAGAGAATGACTTTGGGGCATGATTGTCCTGAGGAGAAATGACTGTACAGGTCAAAATCTGTGGTAAAAATCTTTTGGGCATGCTCTTCCTGAGGATGAACATCTGTATAGGAGAGACTGAGTAGATATATCTTTTGTATGTGTGATTCCTGATGAAAAACATCTCTATAGTAGAGAAACTGAGGAGAAATGTGTTTAGGGCATGCACTTCCTAACCAGAAATATTTCTAGAGGAGAGCAGCTGAAGTTAATGTGTTTTGGACATGCTTTTCTGAGGAGAAACATTTCTGTGGAGCACATTCAGAGGAGCAATGTCTTTTGGGCATGTTCATCCTGAGGAGAAACATCTTTACAGAAAAAAATCTGTGGTAAAACCCTTTTGGGTATGCTCATTCTGAGGAGAAACATCCCTGTAGGAGAGAATCTGAGGAGAAATGTCTTTTGAGCATGTTCATCCAGAGGAGCTACGTCTCTATAAGAAGAAATATGTGGTGAAATCTTTCGGATTTCCTCTTCCTGAGTACAAACATCCCTACAGCAGAGAATCTGAGGAGAAATATGTTTTAGACATGCTTTTTTGAGGAGAAACAATTCTGTGGAGCACATTCTGAGGAGATGTGTCTTTTGGGCATGTTGGTCCTGAGGAGAAACATTTCTCTAGGAGAAAATCTCTGGTAAAAATCTTTTGGACATGCTCTGCCTGAGGAGAAACAATGTATAGGAGAGAATCTGAGGAGAAATGACTTTTGAGCATGTTGGTCCTGAGGAGAAACTTCCCAATGGGAGATGAATATGAGGAGAAATGTGTTTTGGACATGTTTTTCTGAGGAGAAACAATTCTGTGGAGCACATTTTGAGGAGAAATATCTTTTGGGCAAGTTCATCCTGAGGAGAAACGTCTCTTTTGGTGAAAATATGTGGTAAAAATCTTTTGGGCATGATCCTCCTGACGAGAAACGCATGTATAGGAGAGAATCAGAGCAGGAACGACTTTTGGGCATATTCGTCCTGAAGAATAAAATCTCTATAGGAGAAAATCTGTGGTGAAAATCTTTTGGGCTTGCTCCTCTGAGAAGAAATGTGTGTATAGGAGATAATCTGAAGAGAATGACTTTGGGGCCCGATTGTCCTGAGGAGAAATGTTTGTACAGGTCAAAAACCGTGGTAAAAAGCTTTTGGCCATGCTCATCCTGAGGAGAAACGTCTATAGGAGAGACTGAGTAGATATATCTTTTGTACGTGTCATTCCTGATGAGAAACATCTCTATAGTAGAGAAACTGAGGAGAAATGTGTTTAGGGCATGCACTTCCTAACCAGTAATGTTGCTGGAAGAGAGCAGCTGAAGTTAATGTGTTTTGGACATGCTTTTCTGAGGAGAAACATTTCTGTGGAGCACATTCTGAGGAGCAATGTCTTTTGGGCATGTTCTTTTTGAGGAGAAATGTCTCTTTAGGAAAAAATCTGTGGTAAAACCCTTTTGGGTATGCTGATTCTGAGGAGAAACATCCCTATAGGAGAGAATCTGAGAAGAAAAATCTTTGGGCATGTTCATCCTGAGGAGAAATGTCCCTTTAGGAGAAAATCTGTGGTAAAAATATATTGGACATGCTCTTCCTGAGGAGAAATGTGTGTATAGGAGAGAATCTGAGGAGAAATGACCTTTGGGCAAGTTGGTTCTGAGGAGAAACATCTCTATAGGAGAGAATCTGAGGAGACGTGTGTTTTGGACATGATTTTCTGAGGAGAAACAATTCTGTGGAGCACATTCTGAGGAGAAATGTCTTTGGGGCATATTTGTCCTGAGGAGATACGTGTGTATAGGAGAAAATCTGTGGTAAAACTATATCGGGCATGCTCTTCCTAGGAGAAATGTGTGTATAGGAGAGACTATGAGGAGAAATGACTTTTGGGCATGTTCATCCTGAGGAGAAACCTCTCTATAGGAGAAATCTGTGGTAATAATCTTTTGGGAATTTTCTTCCTGAGATGAAAGATCTCTATAGGAGAGACTCTGAGGAGAAATGTCCTTTGGACATGGATTTCCTGATGAGAAATGTCTGTAAGGAGAGAATCTGGGAGGAATGTGTTTTGGACATACTGTTCTGAGGAGAAATATTTCTATAGAGCACATTCTGAGGAG
>PVIJ01019319.1:0-23888 GCA_004024925.1 Scalopus aquaticus
CTGCGGGGGGGATGGGGGGGTGTCCTGAGCTGAGAAGCTCGTCACAGACTGAGCACCTGTTCGGGCTGAGGTTCCGCACCTGTACCCCAGGGATGGCGGTGGGTAAACAGTGAAGATAGAACAAAAAGAAGCCAGTGGGGCCCAGCGAGTGTAATGGGACCAGAGCTCGGCGGGATCTCAGGACCGTCCTTGGTTCTGAGCGGCCCGCCGACTGCGCTGCTGGGTCTGGCCACACTGTTTTCGCGGCTGGAGGGCAGGAATCAGGGCCCTGGCCCAGTCCCAGGCCCCGGGACCAGCCCCTCCTCTGCCCACTGGGTCACTGCCCCTACAGGTGGCGTCCATCCCTCTGCAGACCGCTGTGGGCCATGCGTAGCGGAGATGGAAAGGAAGGGGTGACTCGGGAGAGATTTTTTACAAAAGCAGATAGCACCGCAGTGCCACCCACCACGTAGAATGAGAACTTGAGGGGCACCCAGAGTTCTGTGACTTCCTGACCGGTCTGGGGACCCCAGGTCTGTCCTGGAGGGAATCTGCCCAGCGGCACCCTCTGTGTACCCTCCGAGCCAAAGACTGGGAGATGAAGGGGCCTCTGAGTGGGGTTCCTTCTAGCTTCGTCCCGCTGGCCCATCTAACTCAGCCGTGAATAGTTTTGGGCTTTTTTTTTTGCGGCAAGTGACTTCCTGAATGTCTGTTCCCTTTGAGAAGCTAAGGGAGGGTCTTGGCAGCTCTGTGCCCCTGGGGGGCTGCAGCATGTTTGGGGGCACAGGGACTCCCTCACACAGGTGCTTCTGCAAGGAGACTCCACTGGCCGCCGGTTCCTGAAGGACACGGGATTCTTTGAACCCCAGGGGGAGGGTCCTTTTAAAAAGGAAGCCCCCAATGGGCACTTTGGGCTTGGTTCTGCAGCTGAGTAGGCTCTCGGGTCACGTCCCGTTACAGGTTTCGAGAGTAAAGTGGGAATCACCAGGAGGGCATGGCTTGGTTCTAGCCCAGAACCATCGTCCGTGGCTCAGGAAACCCTTCCGTTGGCAGGGAACTGATGGACACAAAGGCAGGACACCCAAGAGGCCACCCCCATTCTTAGCCACGGAGAACTCGCTTTCTGGAGTAAGAGGCAAGCGCCGGAGGAAGAGCACAGGCCAGGAACAGGTGCAGGTTTACCTTTCAAAGACACCGTCACCCCACGCGCCCCCAGCATCGCCCCAGCCTCTGCCCTGGGTGGTGGTGAGTGTGGGTCAGTGCCTCACCCTCCAGCCACCTTTCCTACAAAACACAAAGCAGGGCGAACACATCAGAAACCCCCACTCACTCAGCCAAACCTCACAGAGAAGCCGCGGCACAGCGGGGTGCCGTGGGGATTCCCGGGGTGCCTCTCCCAGCCTGGCCCCCTGCAGCGGAAGGGGCCCCTATATGGGAACCAGGGGCTGAGGTGGAGGCCGTGCAGTCTCTGCCTGAAGCTCCAGCTCCCTGGACACCAGCGTGGCCCCCACAGGAGAAATCGGGGGCCTGGGGAGGCGGGTCCTCACCCGGCTCTTCTGCTGGCCGCAGCTCTCTGCCGCAGCATGGGGTGGGGGTCTCGCCGCAGGCGCCCGCATGTTATTGAGGACTGGGGTGGGGGGCACAGTGTACAGAGCCTTTCCCACGGGGAGTGAGGGGTGAGCCCCTCAAACTGTAAACAGTGAGGACGAGAGGCCGGTGACCAGGGGCACGGGCAGCCCCACGGGGGTCCCGCCCACCCGACTCCCTGAGTCTCAGTGCAGACCCTCACTCAGCAGAGGCCCACCCCAGCGCGGCGGGGCCGGGGGCTGGGGAATCGAGCCGCTGAGGGTCTGAGGAGGTAGAAGAGGCCGAGTCTGCAGCTGCTCCCAGGAGGGCTCAAGAGCTTCCGCAGCCGAAGGGTGCAGGCCTCAGGACCCAGGCAGGCAGCACCGACGTGCAGCACCGGGGGAGGCTCAGGTGCTTGGGAGTTTGGCGGTCGTCTGTCGGGCGCCCTGAGAGCCGCCCGTCCTGGAGGACGCAGGGGTCTGGGGAGGGCCCGCTGGGTGCCCGGTGGAGGGCTGGGCGCGGCACCAGCAGCAGAGGGCGAAGAGGCGTGTGCGGACGGCTCGGGTGCAGAAGACGAACATGATGCAGTTGGCGCCTCCCTGGAACGTGTTCCCGATGCCCTGTGGAGAGCGCGGGTGAGGGCCGGGTCTGCAGTGACCCCCGGCGTGGCCTGCCGACCCTGGGCTTGGTCTGCAGTGACCCTGGGCACGGGGCAGAGCTCCAGGCAGGCCTGAACAGACCCGACTCTGGGTCTTCTGCACAGGGCCCAGAATCAACTCCCCGGGGGCTACTCCTAGCCACTGGACAGCACCCGGAGCTGCCCAGACCTCCCGCCTTTGCTCGCAGGCCAGGGCCTCAGCAGGGGAGAGCCCGTGCAGCCGCGCCCCTCCAGGCCCCCGCTGGCCGGCGCGGTGGCGTGCGGCGTTACTGGGGAAGGCATCCGACCCCGCCGAGCCTTGAGGAGGGCACCTACATGCAGAACCACCAGCACGGGGGTCCGCACAGTCGGGGAGTCGCAGAGGGTCAGCACGAACCGCACGGTGCTCCAGACGCGGAGGCAGATGAAGATGAGCGGGATGAGGACCAGCTTCTTGTCGGCCACGGAGGCGTGGTGCTGGAGCCGGTGCACGTCCGAGAGGATGGGCCGGTACTCAGACAGCGCCTGGTGCTGTGCAGACAGGACCGCGGAGCTGAGACGGAGGGGCGTCCGCCCACCCGGGGCAGCCCGTTTCCCAGGGACTCGGCCGGAGCAGAAGGGCGGTGTTCACCGCTTCCCACTGCACCCCGGACTCCCAGAGGCCTCTCTGCTCCAATCCTTGTCCTCACTCCTGTCCCCTCTAACCACCACCTACTCTGGGACGTCTCAGGTCCCAGAAGGAACCTGGTCTCCACCCCGGCCCAGACAGCCGCCACCTCAGCTGAGGGAGGCGCGGCCTGCACGCCCACATCGGGCCCTGGGCAAGTCCTGTGGCTCTTCCTTCCAGAGAGCAGAGCCGGGGCCCTGTCCCCAGCTGGTACCGAATGTGTCCATCACCACAGCTCCCCATATCACTCCACCACTGCCCTGTCACTGGGCTCGCCTCCCCCCCCACCCCCGCTACAGTCTCACTGTCCACACAGAAGCACGGTTCCCTGAAAACCTAAGTCAGACCAAGCTAGCTCTTGGGGGGGGGTGTCCCCATCTTATACACTCTTTGCAACCTCCCCAGCCTGGGCTAGCCTTGCTCTGACCTCCTTCCTGGGCTCGCCCCTTGATTTATCTACTCCAGACTCACAGGTCTCCTGATTATTCCTGAGCTTGCCAGGCCCACCCGGCCCCAGGGCCTTTGCACTAGCTGCTCCCGCCACTGGAAGGCTTTTCTGGCTGCGGATGTGACCCATTCCTTTGCCTTCTATTAGTCTTTGCGCTAATGTCGCCTTCTGGATAAAGCCCGTCCTGACAACGCTATTTAGTGACAATTTTCTGACTAAATAGAGCACCAGGGGGCAGGTCTTTACCTTGGACTTTCAAGGCACAATCACCAAAAAAGGGTCAGCTTTACTGAAGCAACTTCCCCCAGCCCAGCTTGGAAGCACCTCATTGTGCTACTTGTCAACGCTTTTCTCAGCTTTGATCTGGTCTCTGTTGGGTGCCAGGCCCTGCCCAGCTGCCCAGCGCGGCCCCCTCCAGTGCTTCACTGCTGTCTACTTTTCACAGGCTGCTTCTTCCTAGACTCCCTCTCCCTCTTGTGGGGGCCTATTGCTCACAATCCACCTGCACAATGCAGGCTGCCCGGGGCAAAGGCCTGCAGAGGCCTCAGCCCCAAGGGAAGGGCTCCCTCCAAAGAAGAAGTGGAAGGGGAGTGAGCCAGCACCCCTTGGTCTCCCTGCGCCGGGACTGCCCCGCAGGGAGCAGAAGAGCCAGCCCCACTCCCGATGGCAACTGAATTTGTGAAAACAGAAAAACAGTCGTCACAAAGATGGCTGGCTGAGGCTGGTCCTGTGTTCGGGGCAGCGAAGGCCAGGTGAAGGGAGAAGCCCTCGTACCTGGGGTCCCGATGAGCCCACACCTGCCAGCATTGCTGGGGACGCCACTTCTGCAATTCACCTGCTCAGAGCACCTGCTTCCTTCCCTGAGCTGCACACGGCAGCCCCAGAACCGGAGGGAGCCACTAGACTGGGGGGGGGGGGGACCAGCTGGGGCTGCTGGGCGCCTCCTCTTCAGAGAAGCTTGCTCAGCTCATTTATTTTTAGCTCTCCTTCCTGGCTAGAGGAGGGCATCAGGGCAGCCACCTCCAGCATCTCCCTGGTCCCTGTCAACACTTGGAAAGGGTGAGAGAGGACCATTTTCGGAGTGGGGGTCAGCCTACCCCAGGGGCTTGGAAGGAAGACACCCCACAGGCGTCCTGACGCTGCTGGGGAGGGGGCAAAGTCAGGTTAGAGATGGCGCAGCCCTAGAGAGCCTTCCTCAGGGAGCCTGGAACCTTCCCCGTGCGGTGGGAAGAGGCGGAGGTGAGACCGGAGGAGACCAGCCAAAGAGGCTGGGTAGCCCTGCCAGAGTCTGGGGTGCGGACTCCCGAGGAGTCAGAGGAGGGGAGGGGTGCATGAAAATACAATGGAAAAAAAAAAGAAATTCTACAAATGGAAAGGCGGGGACGACGCCCTTTGAAAAGCCGGGGTGCGACCGCACGGCCTCTGCGCCGAGACCGGCAGAACAGGGTCGCGGTCCAGAGCGTGTCCGGCCCGACCCCACCGCCAGGCAGGCTGCGCTCTCCGCGGAGCCGACGCTGCATGAAAACCTGCTGAGGGCAGAGCGGGGCAGAGGGCGGGGCCCTCGCAGGCATTTTCTGCTCGCGGCGGGGGACTTCGCGCCTGCAGACCTGCATTCGGGACAAGCGGCCATGCGGCCGGGCTGTCAGCCCAAAGCACTCTTAGAATTTCTGGCCAACCCCCAGGTTGTCCGAAGTCTCCTCGACCCACCGAGTGCCCCGAGAGCCCACCCTCTGTGATATCGTTGCGAGATCAGAATGAGGCGCGGTATTCGAAGCAGCGCGGCGGTCCGTCCAGCAGGGGGCAGCCGAGCGCTGCGGCCGGGCGTGACGCCGCTCGCCCCGGGAGGGGGGGGCGCCCAACCTTGGTGGGCGTGGCCTCACCACACGCGGAGGAAGAAACGGAGCCCCTCCCGCCAGGGCTGCGATGCGTGCACGGGCCGGCCACGCTGTCCCGTTATTGGTCCTGTCCCCTGGGGGGCGCCCCCAAGCTGGTTCCGGGGTTCCTAGCTCCCGGAGGGCCGCGCCTACCGCTCTGTTGATGTGCTTCCTGATGAGGAGGTAGAGCAGGGGCAGCATGACGTAGGCCAGGAACTCCCACAGCTTCCCGGTCAGCAGCATCCACAGCACGCGGTCCTTCGCCTCCAGGTCGATCCAGCACCAGCCCACCGACACGTCGGATGCGTCGTAGCCGATCTTCCTTAGTGCGACGGCGACCACGGTGATGGCCAGCGGCACCCCCCAGCTGCGGGGCAACAGCAAAGAGGGCAGCGGTCAGGCCCCTGCCCCGGGTCACCAGCCAGGGGAGAAGGGTCTCTCCCAAGTGGATCTGCCGTTGTGCCCGGGGACAAGGGGGCAGGAGTCCTCAAGTCCACTCACCCAGGCCCCGCCCAGGTCACCGTCCCCTCGCTGAGCCCGGCCCGACCCAGGTGGCCTCAAGCGTGGACAGATACATCTCCCCAGCCCCTGGAGGCCAGGTTCTCATTCAGAGTTGCCGGCTGCGCCGGCTGGAGTTGGAAGCCCTGGAACGGGGAGGCACAGCTCCTTCCTGCACCCAGAGGCGCCAATGCCCGTCCCAGGGTGTGCCTCATCCAGAGCCCCACAGACGCCCAGCGCCCCGGCCCCTCGTGTGGGCCAGAACCTTGTTATCCTTGCAAAGCATTTTATTTTTAAAGATTTTTAAAATTTATTTTTGCATACAAGCTGGGGTACAGGCCAGAAGTGTGGGGCGGTGAGAGGGTTCACCAGAGACAGAGTGGGGAGCAGAACAGGCAGATCCACTGAAGTACACTGCTGAGGGGAGCAGCAGGCGAGGCAGGAGAGGTCTGCTGCGCCAAGTGGGAATCTCCCCCGCGGGGGATTGAACTCATGCCACAGCTGCCGACAGCTCCACAGGGCCTTGCAAAGCATTTTAAATTGGTTAGGGGGCTGCGGGAGAGCTGGGCTGTGGGACAGCTGGGCAGCGAAGAGTGGGGACTGCCCTGCACCCACACATGGGGGTGGGCGCAAATCTTGTCCCTGTCCCCCTCAGCACAGAGGGGTGTTCTTCACAAAGTGGGGGTACAGCAGGGTATCATGGCAGGTCCTTATGAGCCCAGCCTGGTGAACAGGTGTGCAGTGCAGGAGCTGGGCAGGTGTGTGCCCCACACCCACATGTTGGCTTTGGGGAACGGGGGGATGGGGGCAGGCACCAGGTTGAGTGGTTCTGCCCTGGGGAATAGGACACGAGCTGTACCTGGTCCCAGGTCAGTCACCTGGAGAACAAAGCAGTACGGAAACAGGACACTGTCCTCAGTGAAATGTTTAGTTCCGATCTGGTTCTATTTTGAGCGCTCTCGGTAAGGAATAGCAGCTCTTTCTGAAAGAAGGCTAGAGAACAACGTGGAGGGCAAAGTTGCATGTTAGTCTGTTCTCAAAAGCAGGCCGAAGTCCTGTGTCTCCCCCGAAAGGTGCAGGCTGCTGCTGGGAGGGGCAGGGTGGGGGGGACGTGAGGGGGTGTTGGGGGCTGGGGAGGAAGGAGAAGGGAAGAGCCCGGGACCTTCTAGAAGAAGCTGCTCGAACACCTGGCTCATGTGCCAAGCAATCTGTTTAAACTCAAACACTCGCTTTAAGCTGAGAGTCCTGCCCCAGTCAAGCTGAAGGAGTTCGAGACACTGACACCATCAGCCGTGCCAGGTCGAGATGACCAGGAGGCCGATAAGTTCTGGGGGCTGAATGTGACAAATACCAGAAGCTGACTGGACTATGACGGGCTGTTCTGATAAACCGAGTCACTGGTGACTGTCTTTGTTCAACTCGCTGCACAACAGCCGACCAGAGTGAGCCGGCAGAGGGTCCCCTTGGGGGGCGTTGAGCCGAAGTGCTTGTGAATTCCACGCCTGCCTCTGCTGGCTGGCAGGTAGCAGGACCTGCCTGTTCCCGTAACAGGGAGTGTCGGCGTCCTCTGCCTGGAAGGACATGGGAGGATACGCACACGTCTCTGCAGGGGTGGGAGGGTCACAGGGGAGAGCCGGACGCCTCGGCACCCTCCCCAAGTCACAAAGACACAGAGGGGCACCACCCCATAGAGGCTAAAGTGCTACGATAAAGGCCACGCTGGGGACTTCACGCATTTTAAATGCCCCTTCTAGGCAGTTCTTTATTGGGTGAGCGATTACGTAAGTGTCAGATGTTTTGCCCTATAAAGGGTTATTGTTTAAATACCCATTCTGCTTGGGGCTCCAGGGCAAATGACCCCGCATGCGAGGGGAGGTGGGGGGCTTCCCCCTCTCTCTGTAGCGTCAAACGTAGAAGTGGCCAGACAAGGGCCTGGCCGTGTGTGGGGACCAGCCCTGAAGGAGGCTGGGCTGGAGCTGCGGATCCCCACTGGTGCCGGAAGGAGAAGCGGGCAGGGGTGGCCGAGCAAGGAGCCAGCTCGCAGGCCAAAGCCCTCAGCGTCCTGCTGGCCCTGACCAGACCTGGCCCCCACGGGGCAGACCACGGGCCGTGGCCGCACTGGAACTACAAAGTGAGGCGTCTCCTCTGCATTCCTGGGGTGCACCTGGAGGCAAGTTTCACTGGGAAGTGAGAAAGGAGGCCATCCAGGCAGAGGCCTGTGCAGGGAACGGAATGTGGGCTCCCCATCAGAGCCCCTGTTTTTTTTTTTTAAGATTTATTTATTTATACGTACAAGCTGGGGTACAGGCCAGAGGCATGGGGCAGCGAGAGAATTCACCAGAGACAGAGCGGGGAGCAGAACAGGCGGATCTACTGAAATACACTGCTGAGGGGAGCAGCGGGCAAGGCAGGAGAGGTCTGCTGCGCCATGTGGGATTCTCCCTGGCCGGGCGTTGAACTTGTGTCGCCGCTGCCGACAGCTCCACAGCACAGCGCTTAACCGCTGCGCCACCGGGGAGGCCCCGGAGCCCCTGTTTGAGCTGAAGCACAGGTGGCACCTGTGGGGGGTGGGAGCAGCCGGGAGGTATTTAAGTGGGAGGCAGAAAGAGGATGTGGATCAGGGAGTTGGTGGGAATGGAGTGGGAGGGACTGCGGAGTCATCCCGCAAGGCAGGCCCGGCCTGGCCGGCAGGCTCGCAGCCCCCGCTTCCGTGCTGGCGACACTTAACCAGCCCTCCAAAAACACCGTGTGCGTGCACACATATATTATAAATTATAGTGATTTAAAAAGATGCAAAGTACACAATTTGTAAATCATAATAAAATTCACAATACTGCTTAATGTAGCTCCCACTAGCCAATCAGTTCTTACAACATACTTTTGTTGACTTTTTGCCAAACTCTGGTATCTGCAGGCAACTTGTCAGTTAGCAAGTGAGTGTCCTTCCCCAGCCTGAGGTTGGGTGACGGTTTCATTTTCTTTAAAAAGCAAGATGAAAGTGAAATAAGGAAGGGGGAGGGCAAGACAGATGCTAGAGCTTTACTGGTTTGACAGTGACAAGAGTAGCTTTTAATATTTTCTCGCTCACTTTCTTCAGTCTAGATCAGGGGTCCAGCCAAATATGATCCTTAGGCTGAATCCAGCTCATAGTCTGTTTTTTAAATAAAGTTTTATTGGCACAAAGCCACATTCATTCCTTCACAGACTGTCCATGGCTGCTCTCCAGCTGAAACAGGAGAGTTGAGCGATTGCCAACAATTACAAGGCCTGCAGAGCTAAAAATACAATCTGGTCCTTTACAGGAAGTTTCCTGACCTCTGGTTCAGACAGTCATCAGAACAATAAACCATGTCCTAATTTGTAGCATTTGCCAATGACCATGGTGTAATGATTCCCACCCAGGCCAATGTCAAGCCCCAGTGTGTAACTGGGAATAGATACACACAGCAAACCATCTCGTGCCATTTCCCCCACAGATACCATAGATGTAAGGGACCCAGTATGTGTGCAGGTAATAGTAAAGCACGGTAAAATCAGGAGCATGTAACGAGTTTGAGTATTTCTACTACTTTTGTTTTTTATGTAATTTATTCAATTGTAAGTTTTAATAATGGCTGCACCTAACAATTGACTCACCAAGTGCCTTAAAATGGAACAACTGGGTCTCATAAGCTGGTTCTAAGAACCACTGGACAGAAATGAAAAGGATCTCTAGGCCCTGGTCCTAGAGACTGGGGAGAAAGTATTTCAGGCAATTTCAGCTCAGCAGAGCTATTACCTGGCCATGCCGCCACCCTGAGCCAGAGGTGGCGTGGGTCTGTGTGCGATATTCCTGCTTTCTAGAAACACGTATTTCCAGTTTCTGACATGCACCAAGTAACAGTTTTTATCCCTCAAAAAAGAAGCCATGGACCAAAAGTGACCAGAGGCCCCGTAAGGCAGAGCACCGTGCAGCATCTGTGAAAGAGACAAGGGCGGCAGTTGGCTACGACCTGGAAAGGGGTCTGGTTGGAGGGCGCTCTGATGCCCAGAGGTCAGCGGTTCGAAACCGCCAGTGTCCACCACATGGACACCTGAGACCCACATTCTAAACCTGAGACCGCTAAGATGGCCCTGGAGCCGGGCACGTAAGGAGAGGCTGGGCCCAGAGCTGGGCTCCAAGGTCTACAGAGTCTTAACTCCCACCGCGGAAGAGGACACACGGCCGAGGGGAAAGGCCAGGGTGTCCTGCTCCATCCTGGGACAGATGCAGCCGCTGCGGGGTGCTGGGGAGGGCCAGGCGAAAGCAGTGGCTGACCAGCTTCCTTCTCTCCCACCTGAGCCTTTGAGGTTGAGGGTGCAGGTGGGGGTCACCAAGAGGAAGGGAGCCTAAAGATCCCCCTCCTGAGCAGAACCCCCCCACCAGGAGGGGCACCAACAGCTTCGCCCCGAGCTGTGGGGGTCCTGGCTCTGATCTGTGTTTGCTTGGAAATCAAGGCCAATGTCCCGGTTGGGCCTCCTTCCTTGGAGGCTGTTTTGGGCTGAGCTGTGTCTCCCCCAATTCATGCTGGAGTCCTAACCCCCCAGGACCCCTCGGTGTGACTGTAGGTGGAAATGGGGTCTTTACAGCGGTGATTAAGGTAAAATGAAGCCACCAGGTGGGGCTGGGGCCTTAACCCAACATGGCGGCGCCCTCGCGGAGCGAGGAGCTGGGGACACGACGGGGCGGGCCCAGGGCGGACGGGGCGGGCCCAGGGAGGGCGCAGGCGCAGAGGACGCCAGCCCCGCCCACGCCGCGGTCCTGGACTTGCCGCTTCCGGGACGGGCTGTGGGTTTCTGTGGCTCAGGCTGAGGGTTCGTGGTTTGTTAGGGTGGGTGGGCGCCCCAATACCGAGGCTTCCCACAGACCGTGGAGAGAGACGTGCTGGGGCAGGGGGTCCTGGGGGGACTACTGGGGACCCCCCCAGAGGTGAAGGGAAGAATGGACAACGCCCCATCACACCCAGTGGGTGGAGCTTGGGGGGGGACCCCAGTGAGTTTTCGGGGTAAACTGATGTAAGCCGTTCTGACTTGTCACGTGCTGAGCGCCTCTTGGGGAGAGGAAGGGGAACTCCTGGCCCCTCGCTTTTTTAAATCTCTGGAGAAAGGGAATGAGAAGTGCCCCAGGACCAGGCAGGTGGGGTGTGAGGGGTCCCCACCCTGAGTTCTCAGCAATGGTCAGCTGACCCCGCGGGGCCTGTTCCCAGAACAGGGATGCTCTGGGCTCCCTTGGGAGTTCCCAGCTGTGCCGCCTGGAGACCTCCCCTTCTGGGGTCCTTCAAGCCACCTGCGGGGACAAGAGACACTTCCCCTTCCCCGTGGATGGGAGGCCCTGCAGGGGCGCTGACACCTGCTCAAGCTGTTGCCCACATCCTGCACTTCTCCTGCACCCCAGCTGAACCCCTACAGAGCCCCGGGGGGGGGGGTGGCACCTGTTGGGAAGGAAGAAAAGGGGCCTGCTCCTGTGGTTAGAGCCCAGACTCTGGGGACCTAGGCAAAGTCTGGAATGTTAGCATAACTCAGAAAGCGCTTGGAGGACCAGACTTGCAGGCAACAGTGTGCCTATTCAGAAGACTGTGGGTGCAGGACCCAGGGGCCCAGACGGAAGGGCTGCGGTGAGCTGGTGAAAGGAGTCACGAGGCAGTTGGGGGTTCCTTCCCAACAATGGGCATTTACAGCTCAGTCTGGAGCAGAGGCCAGGCTGTGGGAGTTCAGGAGGTCAGCTCTGGCCAGGCCACCCAGAGGTCACGCCACAGCGCTGGCCACAGAGGGGGATGGGGCTCGCAGGGCCACCTCCTGAAGCCCTGCTTCTGGGGGGCACCAGAGCCAATTCTGCAGGAAGAGCTGGTGGGGGGGCCCGGGAGGGACGGACAGAGTGGGGCCTGGTGGCAGGTCAGGGCCTGCTTTTGCTTTCAACCTCTGGTGCCACAGGGGGTCCCTGTGAAATGCATACACAGCAGGGGGACCCTGCTCTTCAGCAAGGCCCCCTGAACAGGTTTTTGAGGGACCAGCAGAGCCTGTTCAACCCACGCTGCTTTGGGGAGCACTGGCAGATGTGGCCCTGTGCACACCCCTGGCGGCCTTGCCGCTGGGCCACGGTGAACTGGGTTCCAGTCGGAGGGCCGAGAGGACGTTCCCTTTCGGGGCCCACGTTTCCCCTTTTCTGGGCTGGAACCTCCCACTTCCCATAGCAGGGGGTTATGCTGAACCGGGGATTGGGTGCCAGAGCGTCTTTCCTCTTCAGGAACCTCCCAGCAAAATGTGGAGTGGGGGACACGGGGACCCGCCCCTGCCAGGGGCCAGCCCACACCCTCCCTGCCTCTGTGAAGCCAGGAGGTGGCTTGAGGCAGCCAGCCCTGCCAGAACCCTCACCTCTGACCTGGGGGATGGGTGTCCCTGCCACCAGTGGGCGCAGTTACTGGAGCCCCTTCTGGGAGCCCGCGGCCTTGGCAGGGGAGGGGGGCTGACGACAGCTTTCTGAAATGCAGGTCACCTTCGGGGACGGGGTGCTTCAGGCCAACTTGACTTCTCTTAGCGGAAGGGACCCCACATACACAGTCACACCAGTGTCAAATGAGGGGTGTGTGCGGCGGCCTCAGAGTCAGACAGGAGACTTTGCAACACGGGGCTTCCAGGAACACCCTCTCCTGCCTTACAAAGGCAACAGCCAACGCGGGGTTCCCTTCCACACAGCCAGGCTCCAAACCCTTGGGGGAGGTCTGAGGGGCAAAGGGCTTCACAAACAGCCCTCGAGGAGATCTTGATTAATCACCAAGGGAAAACAGTCACCTGAGTGGGTGAATGGGCAGGTAATGCCTTGGCCGGGCCACCAAAGTCACACACCAGAACCAACACAGACTCGCTGGTCACCGCCCTGGGGAAGCAAGAGAAGGGCGTGGGACTGCACCGGCTGGTGGGCGGGAGCCTGAAGCCGTCCACGACAGACCCAATGACAGGAAACACCAAGAAGATAGAAGAACATTCCGGATGGCAGGAGAATACAGAGACGATGAAGTTGACATGTCAGCTGAGACTTGCCTTTGCTCCTGGGACTCACACAACCTCATGATGTCCACAGAGAGAGAGCAGTGCTGGCGGGGGGTTTCTCGCCAGCTCGGGAGACCTTGTCTTTGGGGAATGCACACGAAAGGATTTAGGGAGCGGGGACGTCTGGCCTGCAACTTTTTTCGATGATTGCAGAAAAAAATAATTGGAGAGATGAAGCAAACACAGTAAGTGTGAACAGTGGGGGAATCTGGATTTCCAAATACATCCTTGTCAAGCTATGTCTCCATTAAAAAGAGTCATCACCGGGCCTCCCTGGTGGCGCAAGGGGTTAAGTCTCAGAACTATGGAGCTATCAGCAGCCACTGCAGCACGAGTTCGATCCCCGGCCAGGGAGCTTCCCACATGGCGCAGCAGACCTCTCCTGTCTCTCCGCTGCTCCCCTCAGCAGTGTACTCCAGTGGATTCACCTGTTCTGGTCCCCACTCTGTCCCTGGTGAATCCTCTCACCGCCCCCCACACCTCTGGCCTACACCCAGCTCTTGTATGCATAAATAAATAAATCTTTTAAAACAAACAAACAACAACAACAACCATCTCCAAGGCTGGGAGGCAATCTGGGTGGTAAAGGAGCGCCGACTGGCGTTCTGAGTCTGTCCTCCCTCCGCCCTGGGCTTGGCGCCCTTCAGCAGGGAAGGCTGAGCAGCGGGGCCCTGGGCTCCCGATGCAGGAGCTGAGGCATGGGCCAGCCCTGGCCAGATCTCAGGCGCCAGATGCAATTCCCCTGAAGATAAAAGTTGGGGGCCCTACTTCTGCAATGATGGGGGGTGGGGGTCGAAGTCTATCTGGAAAGGGAACTGGGCCTCCCCGGTAGCACAGCGGTTAAGCGCTGAGCTGTGGAGCTGTCGGCAGCGGCGACGCAAGTTCGACGCCCGGCCGGGGAGATTCCCACATGGTGCGGCAGACCTCTCCTGCCTCGCCCGCTGCTCCCCTCAGCAGTGTATTTCTGATCTGCCTGTTCTGCTACCCGCTCCGTCTCTGGTGAACCCTCTCGCCGCCCCACGCCTCTGGCCTGTACCCCAGCTTGTATGTATAAATAAAAAAATAAATAAATAAATCTTAAAAAAAAAAATGGAAAGGGAACTGGTCAGGCAGTGCCCTGGGGGGTTATTTGGGGGCTTTCTGGGAAGGTGCAGATTCTACCTTGTATTCAGTTTTATAGATTTTGTTCACTTAACAATGTATCAGATCCATTAAAAAATATCTATGACTTTTAGCATTTACAGTCAGTAGTTACTGGCTGCAAAACATTCCCAAGTGGGGTGCCGTCTGTTAGGGTTTCTGTACTTTCTGGATGTTGAGGTGGCTTCTAAGTTTTCCCCAGGATAATGGGCTGAGCAAACTCCTGTACATGCAGCGTGCAGGTATGTGGTTAGCATGTGATAAGCAGGGGTACTGGATCAAGGGGTATGAAACAAACACTTTCTTTGTGGATTATTCCAACTCACTTTGCCAATAACAACGTAGGAAAATCCCGGTTTCCAAGGCATTTATCGAGTTAATACCCTGCCTGGCTATATTTTTCTTCTCATTGGCTGAGAAAATGGCAGCTCATTATTATGGCTGATGTTGTTTTGAGTATTAACAGGGCTAAACTTTGCCCCATATCCATTATCCACTATCCATATACACTAATCCACTGCTTTTCCTATTCTGTCTTACAATCACCTCTGTCCATTACCAGGACATTTGCAGAATGAACAACAAAAAAATCAAGCCATAAAAGTTCTTTCCAGGGCCTCCCTGGAAAGAACAACAGGTTAAGTCTCAGCACTGTGAAGCTATCCAGAACCACTGCACATGAGTTCGATCCCTGGCCAGGGAGCTTCCCACACGGCGCAGCAGACCTCTCCTGTCTCACCGCCTCAGCAGTGTACTTTGGTCGATCTGCCTGTTCTGCTCCCCACTCTGTCTCTGGTGAATCCTCTCACCACCCCACACCTCTGGCCTACACTCCAGCTTGTATGCATAAATAAATAAATCTTTAAAAAAAATTTGTGGCAGAAAAAAAAAGCTCTTTACAGAACAGTGTTTCCAACTCTTGGTATCATCACATTTTCAAACACTTCCCCACGTTGGGCGGTCTAGAGAGGGCCGGTTTCCACTCGCCTGCAGGGCTGCAAGGGCAGGAGTGAACTCTTCCATATGCCAACAGGCACTTCAGAAAATAAACACTCCAAGAAAGGGGTTAGAGAGCCCTTAGCAGGGTCATTGTCATCTTCTGGGAGGATCTAGGTCAACAGGCGAGGCGGCCAGACAGGTTTAACCAATTCTGCTCGGCTGGCAACTCCCAAAGGGAGGCCAGGGAATAAAACTGTCAAGCCCGTTCTTGCTTGGCTACTGGAAGGCCCAGGTGGAGACGTTTGACAGACAGGATGAACATTTGCTTCTTTTCATGGCCAGAAGGGGACCCAGATTTTCCTAAGAGGCCTTTCCTAAGCATCACAGAAAACACCTCTGGCAGGAAGGAGGAAGTGGCCTCGTCCACAGGAGCTGTAGCAGATTCTCTCTATCATGCTCAAAGATCTTGGACTCAGTATTTATTCTAGACAGAAGGAGGAAAAAGGATCCTTGCAAAGAAAGGTCCAGTCTTGGGCTCCTGGGATACAAGCGGACTGGACATACAAGCCGCCCACACCAACCAGTTGGCCAAGAACTAAGGGCCTGGTCTCTGGAGTGGACTCAGCGGTCAGGCAGGCGGGCAGCAGTCAGGAGAGGTGCCACCGCCCTTGGTCCACTCTCTGGGTCTCTGCAGTGTCCGAAGCCCTGTTTGAATGGCTCCTTGCAAAGCACTGGACTCCAACAGCTGAGAGAGGCCTTTTGGTCCCCAGGGGCCAACTGGCGTCCATCCAGCAGATTGGAGACCTGGAGGTCAAGTGACTCTTGCAGGCCTGCGCCCTCGCTGCTGTGACACGCAGGTGACCTGTCTACCAAAGTGCTGACTGTCCTCAGTCCCTTGGAAAGCACTCAAGCATTTCGCAGAGAGGACCTATAATTAGGGTAGTATTCTGTGCTCCTGTCTCTGGGAGGCAGCAGAGGAGACAGGCCAGTGGGATCCCTGTGGGTTCAGCACCACTGTGGCCTCTTGCTGTTACCCAGGAAGGGGCCAGCCTTGCCCAGCTGAGGGCCGCTGGACGAGAGGCTTCCTCTGCCGTCCGAGATTCCCAGCGATGGGGCCCCTGTCCCTCTGACCTCAACCTCAGAGTTGCTGAACTTGAGGAGAGCAAAGCCCACTTGGCACAGAAGAACAAGAGACGGAGATCTGGATTCAGAGACTACCACAGCCAAAATAAAGGCCGTCCTCGAGGGCTTGACAGCAGCAGCCCAGCTCGGCCCAGGGCTGGGAAGGCTGCATGCACGGGTGGCCCCGAGTGGACCGCACCTCGCACGCGGGATGGGGTGGCCGTGGACCGGGTGCTGCCTGGTCTCCAGCTGGGCAGCACCTAACTCATCTCCCGGCCTGAGGGCCGCGGCTTCCCCCGAGGGGCCGCAGAGATGGCAGAACACAGGAGGCAGGGGAGAGGCTTCTGCCCCAGCGCTCCAGGGCTGGGCTCCGCGGGCGAGCTGTGGCTCCCAGGTGCCCACTCTCTGGCAGGCACAGAGGGACAGCCTCTGCCGTGGTGGTCGGGGCAAGTTCACCTCCAGGATGAACCTGGCATCCTCCGCTGGCCCGGGCTGCCTGGGGCACGAGGCACACTGGCTGCTGCGCGGGGGCCAGAGGCCGACCAAGAGAAGACAACAGAGGGCTCGAGCACCAGAGGCAGCGCCCAGGACCCAGGCGGGGTTGGGGGCCAGAGGGAAAGCAGCGCGGCGCCACCCACCTGACGATGTGGAAGGCCCAGAGCAAGTGTCTGGCCCTCGGCCCGTGCGCGGCGCGGACGATGCTGAGGTACAGGTAGAGGGCGATGGCCACCGTCCAGAAGAAGGAGCTAGTGTTGGCGAAGGTGGAGAGGGCGCCCTGCAGGACGCAGTCCCACGAGGAGCTCGTGAAGTCCCGCAGCACCCCGTAGAAGTAGGAAGCAGCGGAGAGCAGGTCGGCCAGCGATAGGAAGAGTAGCAGGCGCCGCGCCCGGCTGCGCAGATCGGGCCACAGGGCGTGCGTGGCCACCAGCAGGCCGGAGCCCAGCGCGGACAGCACGCACGACAGCAGCACCACGACGCGCTCCGACTGCACGAGATCGGTGGGCGGCAGGGCTGGGGGCATGGTCGGCGGGGCAGGGGGCCGGGGCCCGGGGCGCGCGAGGACGGAGGTCTGGCCGCCCGTGCGGCCGTCGCCGCCGCCGTCTGGGCATCGACCCGCCCGCGGTTCGCGTCCCGCCGCCCGCCCCGCCCGCGTCCCGGCCCCGCCCGACCTCGCCGGGCCCGAGGTCCCGCGCCCCGCCCTCGCCCCCGGGCCTCTCTCCACGCCCCGCCCCTGCGGCCTCCATGCCCAGCCCTGTGAGCCCCGCGCCCCGCCTTGCACGCCTCCTCTGAACCCCACGCCCCGCCCCTGCCCCTGCCCCTGCGCCCTCCACGCCCTCCCGTGGCTCCTACGTCCGGTGGCGAGTCCCCGCCCCGCGCCACGCCCCTGCCACGCCCCCGCGCCCTACCCTTCTCCTCGGCCCCTCCCCCCGCGTCTCTGCTTCGGCCCCGCCCCCGCCCTCCCAGGGCTACCCCTGCGCTCGCCAGTTGAACGGGACGTACCGTCCCGGGAGGCGCGACTGGTGTTTTTAGGACTGATGTTACCTGCGCTGCTTTCGGCCAGCTCGTGCGCGCTTGTGTGCATGTGTGTTTGTACTTGTGTGTGCGCGCGTGTGTGTGTGTGTGTGTGGGGGGGGGTCATTCTTGCCAAAGGTAACGGAACACTCTGGAGTGTGATCTCTCGCCTTCCTAAGCAGAGTACCCGAAGGGCTCACGGGCCCGTGGTGGTTTCTTCGGGAAGGAGAAGTTTCCAGTTTTCTTATCCTGAGCATACGATTTTTTAAAATTGCAGCGATGAAGTGTGTTTTTTAAAAACGAAACATTACTTTCCAATGTATAGGTTTTTCTCCCCTTTTGGAAATATATTTTTGAAATTGATACACAGTTCACATGCCCTACAATTGGTCCTTTGAACTGGCCAACTCGGCGGCTTTTAGGATATTCTCAAGTTTGTGCAGCCAGCTTCACTAATTCCCCGATGTTGTCACTACTCCATCAGCAGCCACCTCCCGTTTGTCGCCATCCTCCTGGGCGACCGCGAGTCTGCCGTGCGCCCGGGGGTCTGCCCAGGCGGCCAGATCACGCAGATGGCCCGGAGAGCAGGTGGCGTGGGCACGTTTTCGGGGTGCATCCACACTGCCCCCGGTATCAGAACCTGCGGGGCTTTTGGGTTGTTCCACTTTTTGGCTTTTGTGAATAATACCTCTACCCACGGTCTCTCCGGAGTTTGGTGTGTGGACTGGGCTTTTCCGTTCTCTTGGGTATGTGCCTGCTGGGTCATGTGGTTACTTCATTTAACTTTTGGAGGAACTGCCAGCCCGTTTTTCCAACATGGCTGGACCATTTTATATTCCCGCAGCAACGTGTAAGTGTTCCAATTTCACCAATGCTTCTCACACATTTTATCTTTTTAAAAATTTTAGTCATAGGGGCCTCCCTGGTGACACAAGGGGTTAAATCTCAGCACTGTGAAGCTATCCACAGCCATTGATTGCAGCAGGAGTTTGATCCCTGACTAGGGAGATTCCCACATGGCGCAGCAGACCTCTCCTGCTTTGCCAGCTGCTCCCCTCGGCAGTGGATTTCAGTGGATCCACCTGTTCTGCTCCCCACTCTGTCTCTGAGGAATCCTCTCACCGCCCCACCCCACCCCAGCTCTTGTATGCATAAATAAAATAAATCTAAAATTTTTAAAAAACTGTATTAGCGGGTCTTGATTGTATCTCACCGGTTTGATTTGCATTTCTCTTATTCATGAAGGTCCAGGTTATCTTTTCATGACTTAATTGGCCATTTGAGTGTGGAGAAACATGTACTCAATTCCCATGCCTGTTTTTTAATTGAGTTGTTTTTGTCATTGAGAGGTAAAAATTTATATACACGTATATTCAGGATACTAGATTCGCATCAGATAGATGACTCACAGTTGTTTTCTCCCATTCTATGGGTTGTTCTTTAACTTTCTTGATAGTATATTTAGATGCATGAACGTCTTAATTTTGACAATGTCCTATTTACCTGTTTTCCCCCTTTGGTTACTGGGCTTTCTGTCCTAATTAAGAAACCACTGCCTATCCCAAGCTTAGGGAGGCTCACACTTAACTTTCTTTCTTGCCAGCACCACACTGTTAAGGCTACTTAAGGTAGCTTTGTATTAAGTTTTGAATTTGGGAAGTATGAATGCTCCAACTTGGTTTTCCAATATTGTTTTGGCTGTTTGGAGTCTCCTGTAGATCTGCATCAATTTGAGGATCAACTTTTTCATTTTTGCAAAAAAAAAAAGTCTCTGGGATTTTATATTAAATCTACAAATTGAGTGAACAGTGCTATCTTAATAATATTAAATGTTCTTATCCATGTACATGGGATGTCTTTTCACTTATTTAGATCAATCTAATTTCTTTCCAGTGAAAACGTTTGGTATTTTTCAGTGAATATTCTGTTTGATTTTGTGTTTGATAAAAGGCAAAGATTATCATAGGTATAAATTATATTTAGCAAAACTTAAAAATGATTCTATTATGAAATGTGCATGCTGAGAAGTGCCTAAAATGCAAGTGTTCAATTTAATAAACAATTACAAAGCAAATGCCAACCCAAACCAAGAAATATAATTCCAGTACACTAGACACCTTTTCTCAAACCCCTTTCTTCCCCCTCAGTCATTTCTTGATTTTTTTTGGTCTTTAACCATTTATGTATGACTCGCTAGACAAAACAGTATGGTTTGCCTGTCATTGAACTTTATATAAGTGGAATCATGCTCTACATCCCCTTTTGAGTCTTCTTTTTTATGCTCAACATTCACTTTTTTTTCTTGCACAAAGCAGCCATTCTTTTTCATTGCTGTATGGTACTCCACCATAGAAATAACAGATCTATTCTACTGTTTTTGGACATTTGGGTTGTTTCTAGATTTGGCAATGCTGGGGTGAGCAGATTTTTTAATCAGGAAAAAAATTACTAAAAACAATTCTTAGCAGTCTGAACAAACACAGTCATGGGCTTTGCTCTGCAGAGACCTGAGGAGCAGCTGCTGTTCTTCCAAGTCACTTGGGAAGCTCCTGACCGCCTCCATAAACAGACCCAGGCTGAGAATGCTGTCAGTGAAGCTTCTCAGATTTGTACTGGTGTGGATCATTTCAGACTTGGATTGTGCAATCAGCCCTGGGCTTCGGCTGTGGCTAGGCAAGACCCTGGAGTGGACTCCCTCCCCCAGTCGTGGTCATTTAATCTTTAGATCTTTAGGGTACTTTGGAGAGGGCTTCCAGAAAGTTGCTCTGTTGGCAGATCAAGCCTGACTATTTCTTTCCTGCTTCATTGAGAAGAAAGTCCTGGGCCCACCAGCCCCGAGGTTTGGCTGTTTTACTGACCAGGCAGAGACAGCTTTTTTTTTTTTTTAAAGATTTATTTATTTATACAAGCTGGGGTACAGGCCAGAGGCGTGGGGCGGTGAGAGGGTTCACCAGAGACAGAGTGGGGAGCAGAACAGGCAGATCAGAAATACACGGCTGAGGGGAGCAGCGGGCGAGGCAGGAGAGGTCTGCTGCACCATGTGGGAATCTCCCCAGCTGGACCTCGAACTCTCATCACGCGCTGCCGACAGCTCCACAGCGGAGCGCTCAACCGCTGTGCCACCAGGGAGGCCGGCTTTTTTTTTTTCGCATGGAAAGCAACATTCCATGGACTTTCATACTCCCCACTGCTAGGGAGAACATGGGAAGACTTGCATGTGGCTTCAAATCTCACAGGATTAAGCTTGAAGCTACTTTCCCACAGCCTGAGCTCACTGATGCTGCCCAGGTGTGTTCTGGCCGGAAGCAGGAGAGGGATGACTCCCAAATTGCCGGGTGACCTTAAGCTGCCCCAACGTGGCCTTTACCAAGCGACCAGCCGCTTCTGACCCCTTTCCTGGCAACAGAGGGCTGAGATCTGCTTCTCCTGGCCCAGGGGCAATTGGTCCCCCAGAGAAGCCTGACCAAGATCAGCAAGTAAGAGAAATCCCAGGCTCCGGTGCCTCTGACAGGCCTCACCCCATAAGGAAAGCAATGTCCTATTAGCCACATTCTTTATTTCCAGTTTTTCCATCCTCCCTCTGCCGCCTTCTCCTTGGGCGCATGGTTAACAAACTCAGATGGATTCTTCTTTTGACCCTGAGTCTAGTGTCCGCACAGCAGTCTGCTGCCCGCGTGCAGTGTCTGGCGGTCTGGGGTGTGATACATTGTGACAACCGCCCTTGCACCCCAAATGTGTGGCTGCGGAACTAGCAGCCCAGGCCCAGCCAGGGTCGTGGATGTGGGGGGCATGGAGCTGGAGTTGGTTCATTCAGTGGCTCCCTCCTCCCTCCTCCCTCCTTTGACCCCAGAAACTTGCACACGCTTCCCCTCCTCTGACCACTGCAAAGGGGTGACAGTTTGGAGTCTCTAAATTGGAGGAGCCCGAAATGATTTTCCGAGCTTGATGCAACCTCAGTATCAAGCCACGCACGCGAGTCTAAAAACTAGACGAGAAGAGGGATTTTCTCGTGCTGTTGGCGGAAGTGTGGGCGCCCCCCTTTCTCAGTTCTGTGTCTGAAGGTGGGTGGAGGTCATCTAGCCCCTCCCTACCCAGGTGCTGCAGCGAGTTTCGGCTGTGGAGGAGGAAGCCTGGGGCCCCTCTGCAGACTCCCCCACGCCCAGCATCCCCAACGACTGCACCTCTTCCCACCATGGGGCCAGCAAGCACAGGGCAGGTTCTCTATCAATTCAGGCAGACGGGTAAAGGGGAGCCCTGGAGCCCTCAGTGGCTTTGCAGGTTTTGGTGCTCTCTAGGCCAACTGTGGAGAGGCAAGCCCGCAGGCCGGCCGGCCAGGAAGGCCCCAGCGAGCCTTTGCTCCTGGGCTCTCTCTTGCGTCCTCTCGTGGCCGTCCCACCTAGCTGTCCTGTTTCTGAGCAACGCCGCCTTGCCCCACCTCCAGGCTCAGGTGTGCACACTTCCGCAGGCCCACACCTTCCTCCAGGTGTCCACACTCAGGCACGCGTGCCCTGCACCCACGCTCCCGAGCGCCTCCTGCAGTAGCACAGCCAAAGCCGCAGGTGCTGGCCACAGGGGCCGCGGTGTAAAAGCCTGACCGATTCACTTCCCAGACACCACCCCAGACTCCGAAGACCATTGCCCCCCACCCCCGGGCTCGTGGCATACCTGTCCCCCTGCCTACAGGAGCCCTGAAGACCCGGATCTGACCGGCTCTTCATCTACAGCTGCTGCGGGGTGGGGGTGAGGGGCGGCCCTGACCACAGTCCGACCTGCCAGGGTCAATTAAAGAACAGCTAAGTACTACGAGGAAAGGCCGTTTCCCCCGCACCTCCTCTCCGGCTCTCGCTTTGCCGGGTGGGCTGGTGGCACCAGAAGAGGGGCCTCAGCTGATGGCGAAACCCCGTTCTAGTCCTGCCGTACTCGGCAGGACCCTAAACACCCCCACTCAGGATTCCCATCCCTGGTTACTCAGATGCAAAGCAAGGGAGAGGAGAGGGTTCTGAGAGTGAAAGGCCTGCTGTGACCTGGACGTTTGGGTGCCCCCACCCCAATCCTGGGGTGAAGTCCAAGCCTCCTGCGCCAGGGCTAGGTGGTGGGGTCTTCGGAAGGTCGGGTCAGACGAGGTCATACAAGAGCAGGCCAGGGCGGGCTGTGCTCAGGCAGGGGAGGTGAAACACGGCTCTCTGCCCGGTGAGGCTCAGCGAGAATGCCAGGCTCACCCAGGCGGTGGGCTCTCCAGGCACTGAGGAGCGGGCACCTTGATCTTCCACTTCCAGCCTCAGAGCTGTGGGGGGCATACGTGTGGGTGGTGAAGCCCCTCGGCTCAGGAGCTTTGGCCTAGCAGCCCTCGCTGACCCCAGTGACAGTGGGCCTGAGGATGCAGACAACCCAGCCTGGCCTCCTGAGAAGCCTTTGAAAGCAGAGGCTTCCCTGCTGGCACTAAGGGTTTGAGTCTCAGCACTGTGAAGCTGTTGGCAGCCACTGCAGCATGAGTTCGATCCCCGGCCAGGGAGCTTCCCACAGGGCGCAGCAGACCTCTCCTGTCTCCCCGCTGCTCCCCTCAGCAGTGTATTTCAGTAGATCCGCTGTCCTGCTCCCCACTCTGTCTCTGGGGAACCCTCTCTCACACACACACCCCCCACCCCCCGCCACTTCTGGCCTGCACCCCAGCTCTTGTATGCACAGATAAATCTTTTAAAAGAAAAGAAAGTCAGCTTTGGCCAAAGGCAGAAGAGGAGTCCCTCAGACTTGCGGAGCGAGGGGGATTTGTGTGAGGGGGATTCGGTGGGGGATCCAGTTGGGATCACGTGAGAAGTTCTCAGAAGTGGGCAGGAAACGTGAGCGGCGGGAGGAGCAGAGCGGAGGGAGCCTGCACCCCGGCCCCTGAAGGTGCAGAGCGGCGGCCAGACCGCACCACGGGGAGCTAAAGAAGGTCACTTCAGCTTTTCAAGTCTTCGGTTCCTCATTCAGAGAACAGGCACGGAAAGGTGACCGGGGGCTGCCAAGCCCGTTCCTCAGCCTCCCCCGTCTCGGCTTCCTCACCCCACCCCAGAGCCAACAGCGCCACAGCCGTCCTTGGCAGCTGGGCAGAGCTGGGCGCACGGCCTCCCCGTCAGACCCTCGCTGCCCCTGGCCGCTAGCTGCGTCCGCGTGACCGAGGCCGCGTCAGGGGCCTCATGGCCACTCCCAAAGAGGCTTAGGGGCGCCGGCCCCCTAGGAGAGGCTGGTGAGACGCAGGCAGAGCCGAGGGATTCACTGAGGGGCTGGGTGGGAATGTGGGTTGAAGGAGAATCAGGGCATTCGAGACTTTGGAGGGAGCGGTCTGTGGGGAGGCAGCAGCGGGGGCTCAGTTCCGGCCGGTCGGACCCCGCTGGTGAGGCCGGGACCCTAAAATAGGTCCTGTGTGGGGTCAGAATTGGAGGCCGGCAGGGAGAGGGGGCA